>BMAC01000100.1:1873768-1895256 GCA_014905375.1 Phtheirospermum japonicum | reverse complement strand
GATGATATAAGAGTTAAAATCGTGCTCGGCTAACAAGAAATGGGACATAGGCTCAAGGGGGCTCGTTTGGAATTTTTAAAATAGCTTCAATATATGGATATGGCCAGAGCAAGGGTGATATATGTGCCTCGAGGTCATTTTCAAGTTCAATCATGTACGAGCAAAGTCAAACCTCCTCAATGCAATTTTCATAAAAATGCAAGCAAGTCGATGAATCACACAAGACTACTCACTAGTTTGCACCGAACTTGGGAGCAGAATCCAAAGATTTTTTAGAGCTTTGCAATCTTTTCACGAGAAAATGTTGATTAAATATATAAATAGGCGGATTTGGACGAACCACAAAAATTCAACCCTTTACACAAGAGGCCATAAACATGTAAAAACCCGATAAGTAAACTATTCAAACCTCCAAGTAAGTGGTGATTGTTCAACAATGTAATAAAGACACAAAAACGACACAAAAATCGACTCAACCATATAAATGTGCAAATAGTAAGCGTCGCTTCGCCAAGAATGGGTCACTTTGCCAAGGCTCGAGTTAAGAACAACAAAACATGCTTGATAAAAACCGGGACCCTAACCACCTACCCACCCCACACTTAAACCATGCAATATCCGCATTTTAATGAAAACTAAGTAAAAGGAGGGGGAATAGAAACTTCCTTAACCGAGCGAGTTTTGTCGAGCTCGGTGGGGGTCCACCTAAGCATCTAAGCAATCCGAGTGAACATCGAGCATGGATAGTATCTCCCGACTCCACGAACGCCACCACTTTTATCAATCGTCCAAGGTTGAAGTCGGTAAACAAAACCTAAAAAAGAAAATCACACAAAATCAAAAAAATAACAAAATATGTACATAAAACGAAACCAAAGGTTCAAAAGTAATAAAATAAGAAAATAAGAAAAGGATAAATGAGAAGAACTTGGGTTGCCTCCCAAGAAGCGCTTGTTTTACGTCATTAGCTTGACGTACTCCCTTTTTGGTCAAGGTGGAAAGATCACGGGAGGGTCCACCAAAATAATGTCCTCCTTGTCGGGAGGATCCACTCTTTGGAACGTCCTTAGCGCATTGCATAGCTCATATAAGACCCGCCAAAACGCAAACATTCCAAATGGGCAATTGAAGCTCGTCTCGGCTAGGTCCTCGGGTGGAATGGTGATTTTAAAGTGACCCGATGACTCATCAAAGAAACGATAGGAGTAATGGCCGGCTAGCTTCTTCAACCTTTGATCGACAAACGAGGGAGGAAAATGACCTCTCTTGGTACCGCATTAAACTTCTTAGAATCGATCAACGTTCTCCATCTCGTCTTAGCCCTCATGGCCAACAATTCTCTTTTCCCCTCCTTTGGCACAATGTGAATGGGATTCACCCACTCACTCTTATCAATCACAAACACTAATCCTTCCCACAACAACCTCCCATTCCCGATTTTCACTATCTCCACACGGGGGCTAACTCCCGGTCTCCAACCAATATCACTCTTAAGAACATCAAGCCCTTTAACCATACTCTCCTCCTCACCTCGGTTTGAATTTTCCAAGATGGTAATCGGTTAGTTCTCCTCTTCCTCCAAATAAGTATGCGTTAGCTCGAAGAAATCACCGATACCTTCATGGTACTCTTTAATCTTAGCATCAAAAATTCCCACACCACGAAAAACCTTCAAGCTTCTCGATGAAATCGACTCCCAAACCCTCATCAACAATCTCCACCTCAATCAAATTCTCCAATCCTATCATCAATAACCCCCACCTCCCCCTCTAAAAAGTCATCGTTGCCCTCAACAACACACCGAGAGTCATTGACACACAAACCGGGGTCACATAGAGGAACAACGGGCTCGTCGTTAAGAATAAGCGGCTCATCATCCTCAAAACGATCCTCAATATTGACATCCGGGCTAACCTCCTCCTAAAGGCTCTTTTCCATCATATAAGATTCTTCGAATAACTCTTGGAGCAAGTCCATGAGTAACGAATCCGCATGAGCTTGTTTAAGCATATCAATATCGCTTGCAAATCGGTCCATCGTAGAATCAATAGCGTTAAACCTATCATCAAGCGAGGCCAACGTAGTGGACAATGAATGCAATTGTTGCAAAATGTCCAAGAGAGTCGGATCAGTGGGCGGAATAGGAGCATGCACCGGAATATCAAAGGCGGGAGGGGTTTTGGTCATTGGAGCTCAAACCTCCGAAGTACGCATACGGATCGGAATCATGAGTGCCATAGGTGGCATCAAATGAGGCATAATCGAAACTGGAAGTGAGAGAACCATCATGGAGTCTGGGATTCGGAATTTGGCCACTCTCATACTCATTCGAACTCGCAAAGCCATACATAGACAAGCTCGTGCAATGATTGGAAGCATTATACCCACCATACGGCTCGGATGTCGGAGTATGCATGTTCGAGAAGGGAGTCGGAGCACCAAATCCTCCATATGGATCAATCGAACCCGAGGAGTCGCTAAAACCGACATGGTTTGCACCATGCCCTCCCATGCCGGGTTGCCTATAACCAAAACTACCATTGATAATGTGGTTTGCACCATGCCGGGAATGTATCCACCAAAGCTAGAATTACATAACATACTTAACAAAAATGTCAAATAACAAAGTAAGCTAAAAACACAAAGAAACTACAACCAAATCGAAAGCCTTAACCAAGCCGTGTCGCAACGGTGCCATTTTGTTAGAAGAGTTTTAAGTCCCCGGCAACGGCGCCGTTTTGTTAGAAGAGTTTTAAAATTCTCGGTAATGGCGCCATTTTGTTAGTAGAGTTTTAGTGGTGTTGAACTTAATCAACGGGTTCTTGGCTTGGTATTATTGGAGATCGATTCAATTGAAGGATTCAATGTGTTTCAAGCTTTGAAAATAAAAGAAAATAAAAATAAAGCAATTAAAGTAACTAAACTAATCTAGGAATTGAAATAGAAAGTGGGTAGAATGCCTCATCGTATGCCTCAATATGTAAATGCCAAGTGGTCTCTGTCCAAAAGTCGATTTCGGGGCTTCTCAGTCAATCCGGTAGTCGATTCTGGATGCTTTCGGGTCGAATTTCTCGTTTTCCGGTCCAAATCGTCCGTCGAGCAAATATAATCCTTTTAGCCACCTAAAAAACAAGAATTTGAGCTTAATAATTCAAAAATAGCACAAACATCTCACATATTGTACTCTTAAAGCCCAAAAGAAAATAAACGAGAAAAGTCCTAAAACCTAACGAGAAACGACTCAAAACTACTAGACACGACGCTAAACCCTAACCAAAAACACGAGGAAAAATACAACAATTACATGCAAAACACTGGGTTGGGCTCCAGCCCATGTTCATTTACTTATTTTACTTTTATTTTAGTTATATTTTGAAGAAAAATAGATAATAATCCATATTAAATTTATTCTAATTTAATTATATTCCAATAATTTTAACCAAAAATCCATAAATTATATTGGTGATGGTCAATTATATAGGAGAATGTTTTACATTAAACGAGAGTTTATTGATACTAAATCAATAATTAATGTGATTTATTTTATAAAAAAACTTCACGACACATCTACTTTCAAAACGTAATTTTAATACTTTATTTCTTATCCGAATCATTAATATTTGTAATTAATATATAATATTTTATACGTATTTCTTTTAGAGTTGTTGGATGTGAGTTAATTTGTCTAATCTGCTGTTAAATTTTAAGTCTCAACCTCAAAATATTTTTCGAATCGCATAAAGTACTGGCCATTTTTTTAAGTATTTTAGTTAGTCAAGAGTTATGACTGTCATAGTTAATATAAAACATAATATATATCCATTTTTTTATTAATTACTAGTAATTTATTATATTTTTATTTAAACACACAAACATATGCTAGAATTGTTGTACACTAAGCATATAATGTTTCCATTAGACATTCATATTTTTTAAACAAAAATGCATATTTTAAAGGTTAAATGTCATACTTTTTGAACATATATATTTATGTTAACTATGACGTTTCACCATAAAAATATGTATTTTTGTTCAAGTAATATAACAGTATAACAAAAAAAATTCGTATAGCGAATATAAAAAAGACCTACTAAAATATTTATATTCGGGCAGTCCAGGACGAACAAAATCTCTGGCTACGCCCCTGTGTGTAGCAGGTTAAGTCTTCAAAACTCCCTATACCAGTTTGTATGGGGTGTATAAGACTAACTAACTCTTAGTTTAGTTGCTAAGTCAGTTGTTGTATAGTTAGTTAGTTAGTTAGTTTGATGCAATTAGAGTAAGTTCCTTGTAATTAGGGATCAGTTAGTTGTTAAGTTGAAGAAGCGGCTGGAATGTGCGTATGATTATAAATATCTTCTCTACACAATGAATAAAAAGAGTTATTTTCATATTTCAATTTATAGCTTAATAAACTCCAATATATCTCAAATAGGTACGTCAGGGGCGGGATTGGCCACCACCACCACCCCCAATTTCTTTTAGTATATATTCCTGTGTATATATTTATACTTTAGGTAGTCAAAAAGTTTCCCCCACTCAAATAAAAATCTATTTGAAATAAAAACTGCAGCTCATGGCGAGCTAATGTAATGAAAAGTGAGCTATTTGTGAGCTGAGAATGTACTGCGTGTATTCTTGGGTAATATTTTTTATTTCATACATTAATGAAATACATGAATATTTATAGCAACACAGATGACTAGAGTTGCCCTAAATCCTACGGTCAGATTTGACACAGTACATATAATAACGGCTAGCTATGAACTTGTGGCTAATATTGCTACAATACAATTGACAGCTGTAGGAGACTGGACTGTACTAAGTTAGGGCTGTCGTCATCTGACGTGTTGTAGGCTCTATGTAGACTTCTGATGCTGAGACCTATCAGGTCGGCACTCACTTGACTTGATCATATTAGGTCGCAATGTATGCGACCTGAATCTATTAGGTCGCCATATCGTTCTGAAGTCACGCGACCTGTTCCCATCAGGTCGCTGTGACTTATACTGTCGTTTAACACGGCCCCTCAATTTGAATGAGCTCTTGGATGAGACTCTTAATCTGTCTCTGAGCTTTGTGAAGAATTGCTCGCTTAAAGGTTTAGTCAGAATATCAGCTATCTGTTCTGAAGAAGGAACATGTTGTATTGCGAGCTGTTGTGAAAGAATTGTATCTCTAACAAAATGAAGATCAAGTTCGATGTGTTTGGTTCTTGCATGCAGGACAGGATTTGATGCCAGAGCAATCATGCTCAGATTATCTACCCATACGGTAGGCGTGCGAGCTGATCCAATTTTCAATTCCTTGAGCAGATAGCCTATCCAGGACATTTCTGCCGCAGTGTTCGCTAAACTCCTGTATTCTGCCTCTGTGCTCGACCTCGACACAAAACCCTGTTTCTTCGAACTCCATGACACACGATTATTGCCAAGATAAACACATGAGCCACTAATAGACTTCCTATCATCAAGGTCAGCAGCCCAATCAGAGTCAGAAAAACCAGTCAGATGAAAATTTGGAGCTCTTGTTATTCTCAACCCATGGTCAATAGTGCTTGCCAAATATCTCAAGATTCGCTTCAGTGCTCGCCAGCTCGTATTTAAGGGATTAGCCATGAATTGGCTAACTTTGTTAACACTGAAGGATATTTTAGGTCGCGTAATAGTGATATATTACAGACCTCCGATTAGGCTTCTATAAAGAGTAGGGTTTATGCCCGCGCTGCTCCTCTTGAATCTGGATAGGTTATTTGAAGTAATCATTGGAGTTGGAACCGGCTTACATGATAGCATATTAGATCTCTTGAGAAGCTCTCTTATGTATTGCCCTTGACTTAATGCATTTCATCAGCGGATGAGGTAAAATGGATTCTCAAAACTGTTTAACATTACCCAGTTCCTTTAGCGATAGAACCTTCTTTAAGTTGGCAACTACCGAAGAGACCTCGTTCTCATCGCTCCCTGTGATCAGTATGTCATCTACATAGATGAGGAGATAAATTCTTGAACCGTTCTTTAACCTGTAAAAAAGAGAAGCACCATCTCTTGAACCTGTAGATCCAAGACCTTGGAGTATTCCTTAAATCTTGCCGAACCATGCTCTAGAGGCCTGTTTAAGCCCATAAATGGCTTTGGTGAGTCTGCATACAAGTTGTTTGTCTTTTTGTTCAAAACCGAGAGGCTGTTTCATGTAAATCACTTCCTGCAGGTCGCCATGTAAGAATGCATTATTAATATCAAGATGCTTAACATCCCATCCACAAGAAACTGCAATGCTTAAGATTATCCTTATTGTTGTTGGCTTGACAACCGGGCTGAACGTTTCAGAGAAATCAAAACCAGCTCAGCAACCAAACGCGCTTTGTGTCTAGCAACTGATCCTTCGGTGTTTCTCTTGGTTTTAAACACCCATCTGCAACCAATTATGTTTCTCCCCTCAAGTGCTGGAACCAAAGTCCAAGTGTGATTTGTAATTAGTGCATTATATTCAGCCTGCATAGCCTGTTTCCAAACTCCAATCTGAAGAGCTTGTTGAGCGTTCAATGGTTCATCATCCTCATTGATGTCCTCGGCAGATAGTATTTTAGGTTTATGAATACCAGACTTGGACCTGGTCAGCATGGGATGGACATTTTGAGGTGGACATGGTTGAGAGGGTCCACAACGAGCAGGGGAAAGAGGTGGCAACTGAACAACGAGAGGAACCGTAGTGTTAGAGCCTTGTGGTGAGCTGCAGTGACTCCGCGGAGGTGATTGGTGAGAAAGAGGAGCATAATCAGGCGATGCGACCTGAGATGTGGGAATATTGTTCGGAGGTGTGGATGGTGTATCTGAGTGAGAGGATGGAATGGGAAGGGTATGAAATTGAGGTGGTGAGTGTATGGGTGGTAGAGGTGAAAAACTGTAGTGTGGAGAGTTAGCGACCTGTATGGAAATTCATGTTCGCTGAACATAACATTTCTGGAGATTATCACCTTCCTAGAAGGTAACAGAATTTTGTAAACTTTATACTGAGTGTTGTAACCGAGGAAAGTACAAGGAAGCGACTTGTATTGAGATTTGTGAGAATTATAGGGTCTGATGTGCGGGTAGCAGAGACACCCAAAAACTTTAAGGAAGTTGTAATCAGGTCGCTGATTAAAGAAACACTCAAGAGGAGTTTTATAAAGATTTGTTTTCCAGGGAACTCTGTTAATAATGTAGGCAGAAGTATTAAAAGCATCATCCCAAAACCTGAGAGGTAGGTTTGAGTGAGCAAGGAGAGACAATCTCATATACACGATGTGCCTATGCTTCCTTTCAGATACACCATTCTGTTCTGGTGTATATGGGCAAGATATCCTATGATTTATACCACTATCTTGAAAAACCTTAGCAAGAGGTTTATATTCAGTCCCCCCATCGGATTGGAAAGTTTTGATCTTGCAGTTTAGTTGATTTTCAACCAGGTTTTTAAAATGGACAAAGGCATCCGAAACTTCTGATTTGGATTTGAGAAGATAAATCCATGTATATCTACTGAAATGATCGATAAAATTCACGTAGTAAAGAAAACCATTTGATGATTTGATAGGGGCAGGTCCCCAGAGGTCGGAGTGGATAAGTTCAAGAGGTTGGGAACTAACATAATGAGAATTAGGAAATGGAAGCTTGTGACTTTTTGCTAACATACAAGCGAAACATAAAGATAAACTTTTATCAATGCTGTTATAAGGGATATTGATTTACGTAGATTTGTCCTTATTTTTATTAGCTTTTTAGTTCGTTTTTCTATTTATTTTTGGTATAAGTTGGTTGATTTAAGCATAATTCCATATTTTTATAATTCCAGCTTATTTTACCGCATTTTGATCGTAATTGATGCAATTAGGTGATATTTCATTGTTTTTCACCTCACATCTAAGTAACCGGAAGAGTTCAGCGCGTAATAGACGTAGTTCGATGTTCAAGAATAGGAGAACGAGCTTTCCGGTGAACTAGTAGCAAAAAGATCGAGAAATTGAGATGGACTCTCTGTCGTGTCAATCGACGCGAGCGTCGACACTCCGTCGATGCGAGTCACCGCCCGCGACGATAGACGCAACATTCTAAAGCGTCGATTGAAGACGCGTCGACGCAACATTCTGAAGCGTCGATCCATGACCGCGTCAGTCGACGCACCCGCCCAGCCAACGCGCACACCCAGGCCGCATCGACGCCGAGAGACATCCTGCGTCGATCGACGCACCGTCGACGCGACGGCCCAGTTTTGCGATTTTAGGGTTTCATGCGCGCCAAGACTTGTTATATCTATAAAAACCCTCCATATTTCGGTTTTTCAAAAAAGTGATGACTACCTAGGGTTTCTTAGCTTATAATAAACATAACTTCACATCTTATAACGATTTTTGAAGACAGAGATCAAGGATCGAAGAACAACGCGTCCAAAACATCGAATTTGCGTTCGGGATTCAATCTTCGCCCAAGATCGACGTGCAACTCCGGAATAGCTAGAGATTTTTACTGCTTTTTCTTAGTTCCAATAAGTACTCTAAACTCTTAGTTAATTTCGTAGTTAATTGCTTAGTTAATTTCTTAGTTAATTCTAGTTTTAATAATTAGTTTAACCGTTTCATGCTTGAATCTTGGATATTGGATATTGGATTACTTTAGTTTATTTATGCGATTGATTTATGCTTAGTTATTCGTTCTTAGACTCATATGATACATTGCTTAGTGATAATTTCTTATGTTCATGCTCTTAGATTCGTTAATTAGGTTTATTCATGGTTGCGTTTTATTGATAATTTAATTATTGCTCGTAGTTGATAATAGTTTAGAATAATTAGTTTAAATATCCTTAGTTTAATTACTGCTTTAGTTCATAATGATCAATTCAATCTCTTTAAAACCCCAAATGTACATGTATTTTATTTCTATTCGTAATTGAGAAAAACATCCGAAAGACCGAATAGTTGTTTCCTCGAGAGATACGACTCGAGTCAAACTCATCACCCTACAAGTACCTCGTACTTCTTGCGAGCAAACTAACGTGCTTTTAAATTAATTTATTAAAAAGGGGTGCACAAAAGTTTGGATCAAAATTTTAGCGCCATTGTCGGGGAAGCAACGAGTAGGAATTTAAAGATGTTTTTCATTTTATTTTCTTTTTAATTTATTAGTTTATTTTTACTTTCGCACTTGGTTTTTGCCATTTGGTACGTTGACGTATTGTTAAGTTTATGCAAGGAAGGCGATCACTTCAATGCGACCTTGCACCTTTCATTGACAACATCCACCGTTCAAATCCACCAAGACCAAAACCCGTTTTTATTCCCGAGAACGATTCGTCAGCAGCAACTGATTTTATTTGCGACCAAGTTCCCAACACAATGTTAGGAGCACATTCGATTCGAAACGGCAATTCGTCACCAAGATCACCTCCACGCCCAACTCGAAATGGTTATGGGAGTGAGCCAATCGTGTTGCAAGGACAACCACTACCCCGAGCCTACTGGGCTAATTACCAGCAAGACATGGAAAACATGAGAGACGAAGGAGTCCAGCAGCACAACGTGATCAATCACCAACCCAACATGGCAAATATGAGGCAAAACGAAGAGATGAACAACAATGTCATGCGTCAACACAACATCGAGAACATGGCATTTAGGAATGAGGATGTTTTGCAGCGAAATGCTTATGTTAACAATCAAAGGCACATAAACGAGTGGTTGTAAAATCAAGATCATGGTTACGAGCAAAATAATTTCGAAAGAAGATACGAGCGCGAGAACCATTACGCATATGACGACCACTACGAGAGAGCCAATGACCGAGTTAGGGAACCAAGGGGAGATCGAGAACCTAGACAGCGCGATTTGGCGCGACCAAAGGTTGTACCTTTTAGGTCAGCAATTGTGCTTGGACCAACAGCAAGGGAAGTGGAGATCAAATTGCACCAACTTAATTTACTCCCGACTTTCCACGGAAGTGCTCATGAAGACCCTTTGGCATTTTTGAACTATTTTGTAGATGAAGTTGGAAGATTTATGGTTCATGGCCTTAACCAAGAGGAGGTACAAATGATTTGTTTCCCGTACAGCATGAAGGACAAGGCGAAGTCATGGTTACTATCCCTAGAGCTTGGTTCGTTGACTTACTGGGATATGATCAGTGAGAAATTCTTAAATCAATACTATTTGGCCCAAACTACGGGGCATCTTCGACGGCAAATTGCTACTTTTGAGCAGTTGGAGGGAGAGAAATTTCATGAAACTTGGGAACGTTACAAGACGCTTTTACAAGCTTGCCCCCACCACAACTATTCTCCGGAGATGACTAACTAGTTTTTCTTCGATGGTTTATTGGACCATGGGAAATGAGAAGTAGAGATAGCAGCGGGAGGAGATTTTGGAGATTTAACAGCCACCGAAGCGAGGCGGGTGTTGGAAAAGCAAAGCGAAAATTCTAGACAAACCAACTCTTGTCCTCGTAAAATGAGGGTTAACGAAGTTTCCATCCCCGATCCTGATTTAGATGACGGTAAGTTAGTGAAGGCGAAATGTGAGGAGATATTTGACAAGAAATTAGCTGCTTGGAAAGCCAAGCGAGCTAGCAAGGCCACTGCACAAAGGATGGCTGTAACATGTAACCAGTGTGGATCCCCCCAGCATTTAGCAGACGTGTGTCCGAACAACATTGATCAGCATGAGGATGTTAACGCGATCCAAAATTATTCGAATCAAAAGAAGTACACACCGTAACGTGATAATCCTCTTTTCAAGTGGGGCCCTGGAAATCCAAATCATATGCAACCTGATCCACAATATCCCCCACCACAATATGCTCAAGTACCACCAGTGTCGCCGCCACAAAATAGTTTTCATACGCAAGGGAAGGCGTCTAATGCGACTCAACTAAATGATCAGCTGTTGGTTTGGCAGCAAAATCAAGTGGCCGAGACGATCAGCAATAGAGAGGGACTTACAAAGGTGAACTCAAAGATTGATGAACTCTCGAAGAAGGTGAACGAAATTGACCATCTTTCCGGTGTTGTGCATGATCTAGCTAAAAACATGGATAAGATGGAAAGAACTATGGGCCAACTAGCAACTGACTTTGCAAGGTCTAATAAGGAGAAGGACAAGTTACCAAGTCAACCAGAGCAAGCGTCGGCGGTTCACGTCCTTCGCAGTGGGAAGAAGATCGACAATGGCATAGTGGACCAGGATGAGGAAATTTTTCCTAAACTAGTAGACAAGATACATAAATCCACCAATAGATACGTAACTGGTTCCATTCAAGGGACGATTCCGAACAACACCCTTGGCAAAGACGAACCATCACTGCCGAAGCAATCAACGACGCAATTTAAGGATGTTGTTCCTTCTCCAAGCCGTTTGCATCCAGCGAAAGAGAACAAGAGGTTCATGGAGCTATACAACCTCTTGAAGGATGTCAATATCAACCTACCACTTTTGGAGGTAATCAAAACAATGCCCGCCTACGTTAAATTTTTTAAGGAACTTGCCTCGAAGGAGAGACGCTTAGTGATGAATCAATACGTAACATTTCCAAAGGAAGTTAGCGCAATTTTTAAGAAGCCATTGCCACCCAAGGAACACGATCCCGGAAGTTTCTGCATCACTATTTCATTAGCTAATGGGCTGAAAGCAATATGAATGTTGGATCTTGGAGCAGGAATAAATTTAATGCCGTATTCACTTTATAAAGAATTCGATCTTGGACCAATAAAGCCGACAACCATGCGCCTACAATTGGCCGATCGCTCAACCCGACGACCCTTGGGAATAGTTGAGGATGTTTTAGTACAAGTTGGAGAGCTCGTAATCCTAGTTGATTTTGTGGTTATGGACATTGGAGAATTTCCGACTGGTAGCACTGAGCATACAATTTTATTGGGGCACCCGTTCATGTCTAATTCCCATACTTTAATTGATGTTCATAAAGGGAGGATGACAATGACAGTTTTGGGTGAAACAGTAACGTTTTCTCTAAGATATATTCAAAACACTCCCTCCCCCGTCATGCAAGAGGATGATTCATTCGTTGACCCCATTACATCATGCCTAAACGAGTTACGAGAAATTGCAACTTTGAACATATCGAGCGACGGGGACGACGCCAGATTCTCTATCGAGGGAGGAGATAAACGAGTCGATTCAAGCAAGGATTACGACGAGTTTGAGGATCATATAAACTTAAGTGGAGAAGACTTGATCGAGTTGCTAGGTATTTGACATGCGCGATTTTGTAGAGGAATTTTTATATGATTTAGATGTGGAGAGCAAAGCACATGAGTTTGAACAAAGGGTGAATTTGTAGCCACCAATAAGTCGTACAAGGCACGATTCCCTCGACCCTAACAAAAAATTTTCACGCAAGACGAACAAGGGCGAGGCATATCTCAACGATTGGATGAGGAATAAGAAGAAATCAAAAGAGGTTCGCTCAAGGGAAATTAAAAACATGCAGTACGAGGTTGGAGAATTAGTACTGTATAGTCACGAGCGTAAATATGACCCAGCTGATTTTGGAGCTGCATGGAGCGGACCGTTCTCGATAAAAGAATTAGATGAGTACGGCGTAGCCACGTTGTATGATGAGGTCGAAAAATCATCCTTTCAAGTTCACAAGCATAGACTGAAGCCTTATCATGATGGAAGAAAGATGAATCGCGATCACGAGTCGGTGGAGTTTGGAGATCCACCCTACGTTTGGAATTAAACGAGCAAAATAGCGTCGAGCAAGCGACGTTAAAATTTGTGCTTCTTGAGAGGCAACCTGAGCAATTGTATCCTTTTGTATTTTATTTTATTTATTGTTTTATTTTGGTTTTTATCTTTTTAGAACAGATGGAAGCACTCGGACGAGGAGAATTGATCAAACGAGCGAAGAAAAGACGCCCAGAATTCCGCCCGCGTCGACGCCGAGGATGCTCGCGTCGGTCGACACGGAGTCGACATAACTGCCGAGAAAACAGCTTCTGTCGCATCGATAGGGCTCGCGTCGATCGACGCAGCGTCGACGCGAAACCTGGACTCGGCCTAGAATGCGTTTAAAACTGGATTTTGCCTTACCGACCCAACCCGTGTCCGTCTTGACCCTCGGGATTGGCCCAGAAAATAGTTTTTAAATCATCCTAACACCCTTTCTCCTTCGCTTTTCATTCCCCAACTTAAAAATTGTTCTCCCTTCTTCAAGAAAATTTCCTTTTTCAAAATTTTCACAAACACTCACCAACTTCACCACCAATTCACAACAATTCGACCACCATACACCACATTGCCCAGAATTCCACTTTCAAATTTGGTGTTCAAGCCAAATTCTTAAAAACAAGCTACGTAGGGTTCGGGCAAATTTCAATAATTTGTTCATTTTCACGGAAAATCAACGAGTTACTTCGCTTGAAACTCTCTTGGGACTATTATTATCATTGTTTGGTTATGTTGGGAAGTTGTTGGTGCAAGGATTACTTAGGTTTTTAGTTAGTTGAACACGCACGCCAAGTATTCGACAAAATTCCCCAAAGAAGCAAAGATGCTATTTTGCAAGGTTTATCATTCCCGTTCCACTTTTTATTGTTTGATAATGTCTCGAGCGGGTAAACGCAAGAATATCTCGGGGAAATATGGAGCACCGTTCCCAATTTATGAAAAAAAGGAAGGGGACGTTTTTAAGAATATACAAAAATGGGGGTTTGCAACTCATAGGATTTTGAACATCCACGGACTTGAGGAAGAGGCCTCGAATGGCTCGAAACACCATACCGACCTTTACCGCTATGTCGATGGCCTCGGTTGTGGGTATTTCGCCCAAATGCACCTTCCCGGATTTAGCGAGCTTATGCTCGAATTTTTCTCTACTTTAGCAATCCGGAACGACGAGACGTTCACTTGTCGTCTAGAAGGGAATGATGTTTATGTCGACGAGGAGATTTTTGGCAACATATTTGGTGTCCCGACTGAAGGGGACCTCCCGGTAGGTGTTCAAGGCTTCGACTTAGCCTCTTTTTGGGGGATGATCACTTGGGGAAATACGGGCGATTGCAAGCGATTTTCTTGTTCAAAAATTCAAGACGATGCCCTATATGTCGCCTACAAAATCCTCGGCCACATTATTTTATGCAAGAACGAGGCCACCTATGCGACCAAGTCCAAGATCTACGTTCTTCAATGTCTTCTCGATGGTCGTCAAGTCTGGATTTTCCCGTTAATTTTGAAAGGACTATATAACATTACTAAGGGAACTCCGGGAAGCAAGACGCCACTTCTCTCCTTCGCACCGTACATAACCGGCCTCGCCCGTCACTTCGGGTTCGATCCGGCCGAAAGCGGTTTTCATCCACTCGGGACTACTTCACTTTCATTGACACGTGCCCCTGCACCCCGAGTGAGGTCTTCGACTCAAGGAGGACCTTCATCTCGACCGGACGACGACGATGGCGACACGGATGTGAAACAAGCCCGCCATTCTACTTCGGGCCCGAATCCCGATTGGAGCCAATTTTTCAAAGAAAACCGAGCATTTCAATTGAAGATGTTCGATGAGCTCTAAATCATCGACGAGAAGATTGATACGAACCACGAGCAAAACCGTCGGAGCTTAAGGAAGATGCGAGCTCGCATTTCGAAGCTCGAGGAACGATTTGAGGCGGCAAACCCCACACCTAGCATGGACGTCGACGAGAACCCCGAGGATGATGATTCCCGCGAGTTCTAATCTTGTATCTTTATTTTTTTTATTATTACGCTTTATTTATTAAAAAAGAAAAATGGAAAAATATAAAAAATCCAAAAATATTGTTATTTTGTTTGTTTTTGCTTTTTTTTTTAGGACAATTCATATCGCGCACATGGAAGCAAGGCCAAATTGCACAATTCGACGAGTAGCGGCTCGACTACTAGAACAGGGATGTTTTCTTTTTCCTTCCTCTTTTTGAWTTTTGGATGTATTTGTGGCAATCCGGATATTGCCGGGATTTTTAGAGAGGGGGGTGGTCGAGTGTGATTTTTATTGATTAATTGTGTATTTTCATTTAATACTTGGCCTGTAATAATTATATGCTTAAGTGCGATTAATTTCTATTCTTGCGCGATAATTATGTTTGTATGGCTTGCCTGTCGAAGTTGACTACGTATGATTATTTATTTTCGTCTTTGAGCGTGCATAAGTGCATAATTTTTAAAAATTATTATTTATATATTGTAAAATGGTACTTGGACGCAATTGATTTCACAAAACCCAAAAAGAAACGTCAATTCAAAAAATTTTCATGTAAAAAGCCTGTGAGTAGCCTGAGTGATTATCATCATTGCATGTACTTGAATGAGTTTTGATTTGATATCTCTTTGAAACCGCTGTGTGTAGTTGACTTCGAAAATGACGTTAAGGCACAAATAAAACCCTATTCCGGATATATACATATATTTTAGCCACTATAAATTCCGAATGAGCCAATCATAGCCAAATAATCCATGCCTTTAGCCATGAGTGATTTTATTGAGTCGACCCCTACTAACCCATTAAAAGCGTGGGGTAGGAGTTCGTATTTTTATTGGTTATTTGAGTCTTGGAATTGTTATTAGGAATTTATTATTTTGTGAGTAAGGACCACCATCAAAAAAAATAATAAAAAAAGAGAGAGAAACCCCATAAAAAGAATAAACGGGGGAAAAATAAAAATAAAAAAAAATGATAAGAAAGATGGTGGGTCTTGTGTTAGTAATTTCCTACACGCTTGTAAAGGCTTGAGTCTAATTGTTTATTTTATGAGGCCTTATGTTTAAAAGGTAAAAGAGTTTTGATTAAATGGTTTCTGAGCTTCAAGTCGGTTTTACGGTTTGCGAGTTGGGAAATAGCCTATATTTAAAAGGCTACGTTATGAGTGTTTAGTGAGGTTTTTCTTTTGTACGAGGTGAAGCACTTTGCTTCGTGATTAGGTAAGGTTGAGTGAGTTATTGATCATGTTGATCATGAGTTAGCCACACGACTTATATACTCCATACCCGTCCAAAGAGCCTTACATTACAACCCACGAAGACCTTTTCTGAATCTTAGTAGTGACAACACACTTAATTTGCGATTGAAAAGAGATTGATTTTCGATGCTTTTTTATTGTGCATGTAATTGTATGATTTGAGTGTATACACGTCCCATGCAGAAAATACTTGAGTGCTTTTGAGCGTACACTTATATATTATCCTTCGTGAGGAAGCATGATTTTGTTTTGGAGCGATAATGTAATAATGGTCGAGTGATTGACGTTGCGTGACTTGTACCTATATTTTCAAAATTACGTATGTAGCATAGCACGAGTCTTTGCCTGAACTTATTTTTATTCAGTTATACTTTGAATTTATCGTTTGTTCGAGGACGAACAAACCAATTAAGCGTGGGGTAGTTGATTTACGTAGATTTGTCCTTATTTTTATTAGCTTTTTAGTTCGTTTTTCTATTTATTTTTGGTATAAGTTGGTTGATTTAAGCATAATTTAGTATTCTTATAATTTTAGCTTATTTTACCGCATTTTGATCGTAATTGATGCAATTAGGTGATATTTCGTTGTTTTTCACCTCACAGCTAAGTAACCGGAAGAGTTCAGCGCGTAATAGACGAAGTTCGATGTTCAAGAATAGGAGAACGAGCTTTCCGGTGAACGAGTAGCAAAAAGATCAAGAAATTGAGACGGACTCTCTGTAGCGTCGATCGACGCGAGCGTCGACACGAGTCACCGCCCGCGACGATCGACGCACAGCCGACGCAACATTCTGAAGCGTCGATCCATGACCGCGTCAGTCGACGCACCCGACCAGCCGACGCGCACACCCAGGCCGCCTCGACGCTGAGAGACAGCCTGCGTCGATCGACACACCATCGACGCGATGGCCCAGTTTTGCGATTTTAGGGTTTCGTGCGCTCCAAGACTTGTTATATCTATAAAAACCCTCCATATTTTGGTTTTTCAAAAAAGTGACGACTACCTAGGGTTTCATAGCTTATAATAAACATAACTTCACATCTTATAACGATTTTTGAAGACAGAGATCAAGGATCGAAGAACAACGCGTCCAAAACATCGAATTCGCATTCGGGATTCAATCTTCGCCCAAGATCGACGTGCAACTCTGGAATAGCTGGAGCTTTTTACTGCTTTTCTTAGTTACAATAAGTACTCTAAACTCTTAGTTAATTTCGTAGTTAATTGCTTAGTTAATTTATTAGTTAATTCTAGTTTTAATAATTAGTTTAATCGTTTCATGCTTGAATCTTGGATATTGGATATTAGATTACTTTAGTTTATTTATGCGATTGATTTATGCTTAGTTATTCGTTCTTAAATTCATATGATACATTGCTTAGTGATAATTTCTTATGTTCATGTTCTTAGATTCGTTAATTAGGTTTAGTTCATGGTTGCGTTTTATTGATAATTTAGTTATTGCTCGTAGTTGATAATATAGTTTAGAATAATTAGTTTAAATATCCTTAGTTTAATTACTGCTTTAGTTCATAATGATCAATTCAATCTCTTTAAAACCCCAAATGTACATGTGTTTTATTTCTATTCATAATTGAGAAAAACATCCGAAAGACCAAATAGTTGTTTTCTCGAGAGATACGACTCGAGTCAAACTCATCACCCTACAAGTACCTCGTACTCTTGCGAGCAAACTGACGTACTTTTAAATTAATTTATTAAAAAGGGGTGCACAAAAGTCTGGATCATATATTACACCTTTTCAAAGCCTTATATATTACATCTTGACTAGAGTGACCTAATCTAGAATGCCATAGATCAGAGGCTCTTTATTCTGAGAACTTGAAACGAAAGAAGTCTGAGCAGGTCGCATGACAAAAGGTGGTGCAGATGAGGGATGATAATCAGCTCGCTTTGTGGTATGTAGGTGAAAATGATATAGTCCATCTTTAACTGTCCCTTTGAGTAAGATGGCATTGGTGGTTTGATCCTTAATGAGATAATAAGAAGGATGGAATTCAAAAAAGACATTATTATCAGAGGTAAAATTGGAAACGCTGAGCAAATTTTTAGTGATTGAGGGAACATGAAGTAGACTTTTGAGTAAAAAGGTCTTAGAAGTGAGAGGAGTTTTGAGAAAAGAGTTACCAATGTGGGCAATGTGCACTCCAGCTCCATTTCCCAGTTGGAGCCTGTTTCCTCCAGAATATATTTTGAGGCCACATTGAGGTTCGCGAGGTCATTTGTCACGTGGGAATTTGCTCCAGAGTCAGGAAACCAGAGAGTATCAGTGTCATAGTCCGGATGCGAGCTCGCGCTTCCAGCATTCCCAAAATGTGCCATATGCAGCGAAGGGTTTCGAACTGACTGCTAGTTGGTTTGAGCGTTACTGTAGGAGTTGTCATTCCTGTACCAGCACCTATCTGCTGTGTGTTCAGAAATATAGCAGATCTGACAAACAACTCTATCTCCTCCATTCATCCTTCCTCCGCGACCTCTTCTTCCTCCCCTACTACCTCTGAAACTGTTTCTACCTCCTCCGCGACCTCTTAAACTTCCTCTGTTCTGTTGATAATTGTTGTTGACTCTTGCAGCGTTTACCTGTGTAGCAGCATTGATGGATGGCTGGGATCCTTCCGTATTGATATACGAGGTATTTTTGTTGTTGGTTTCTAATCTGGCCTCATAGCTGAGCAAAAGAGCATGCAGCTCGGCTATCGTATAGGGCTGTCGCCTGGACGTCACATTAACTATTACTGAGTCATACTCGCTTCCAAGTCCAGCTAAAATATGCAAGATCTGATCTTTTTCAGAGATCTTTTTCCCCGCGGAAGCTAAAACATCACAACAAGATTTCATTTTTCCCAAATACTCTTTCATAGACAATGCATTCTTTCTCAAGAACTGCAACATTATCCTATACTGCATTATTTTGGCTTGAGACTGCGTGGCAAAATTATTCTCAAGAGCAGACCATATTTCTTCAGGTGTACTAAAACCAACAGTTAGAATAAGAATACTCTCACTCAGAGAGGACATGATCCATGAGGCTAAGATTTGATCTTGCCTTTCCCATGCAGAAAAGAGTGGATTTATCTGATTTTCTTCATCAGCTAAAAATTGCGGTGGAGCTGTAAATCCTTTCTTGATGAACGCTTCAAGACCATAGCCTTTGATGGTCGTCAAGGCTAGTTGTCTCCAGATCAAGTAATTATTTTCATCTAATTTTGTTGTAATGAGCTGGCTTTGGGGTAGAGATGAGGAATTTTGTGTTGAGGAGGAAGAGCTATTGTGAGACATTTTGTAAACGGAAACAGAGTCAGGCCCTCAAACCTGCTCTGATACCATGAAAGAAAAACTGCGAGCTCATGGCGAGCTAATGTAATGAAAAGCGAGCTATTTGTGAGCTGAAAATGTACTGCGTGTATTCTTGGGTAACATTTTTCATATCATACATTAATGAAATACATGACTATTTATAGCAACACAAATGACTAGAGTTGCCCTATATCCTACGGTCAGATTTGACACAGTACATATAATAACGGCTAGCTATGAACTTGTGGCTAATATTGCTACAGTACAATTGACAGCTGTAAGAGACTAGACTGTACTAAGTTACGGCTGTCGTCATCTGACGTGCTGTAGGCTCTATGTAGACTTCTGATGCTGAGACCTGTCAGGTCGGCACTCACTTGACTTGATCATATTAGGTCGCAATGTATGCGACCTGAATCTATTAGGTCGCCGTATCGTTCCAAAGTCACGCGACTTGTTCCCATCAGGTCGTTGTAACTTATACTGTCGTTTAACACTATTTTTACACAATTATTTAAAAAAAATATCTCATGTTGTTAATGTGTCAAAGTTAAGAGGACATTCATGATTTTCGAATTCTTGAAAATGGCAAACACCCACCCCAATTCAATTTATATTTCTTTATTCAAATTGATAGAAACCAATATTTTGGCCTCGAATGGAAATGACGAAAATTGACTCTAACTCAAGTAAGTTTTGGTATTCGATTTGTTGTGAAATATATAGTTAAATTAATTAGGTGTTAATTTGTTGTCCTTCTTCCAAATCATTTTGATTGTTGTTAGATATGTTGTATGAGTTGCCGAAGAAAATTGAGAGTGAAAACATTAGAAAGACATGGGTGGTGTGAGTCTAATAAGAAAATAAATATATTAATATAAGAAATAATAGAAAAGAGAGAGTTTGGTTTGAGAGAAAGAGCACAAAGAACTAAACTATATTTTTGACTTTGTTACCCTATATTTTTGTTTAAAACTACATAAAAGTTTGAAATTTGGAGTTTTGATTCTTAAATATTTATTTATAAATTATAATAAAACTCCAACATTTTCTAAAAAGAATAAAACCTATTGATCAAAACAATTTGAGAGTTCAATATTTTTCCAAAGGTTCAATATGTATATTTAAATATGCAGACAATCCCAGTATCATGAGATTTTCAATAATATAAATAATTTATTGATTGAAGAAGATACATATCATTTTTTTTTTCATGGGGTTTCGAGCAGTTGATCGATATTGAAAACTTCTATATTTTAGTGGTTTGAACTTGAGGTAATATAATATTTAAAAATCATATCTTGTCTCCATATACACACTTCCCAAATATGATATTTGTAGATAATATCTCATTTGGAGAAAAAACAAAACACCCACGCTATTTAAAATTCCTGAATCCGCCTCTCCCTGGAACCCGAACCTATCAAAGTATCAAACTACTAGACTATTACCCTTTCTTTTTCTTTTTTTTTTCGTTTGATTTTTTTTTATTTACAGTTTTTAGCACACGTGTTACTGCTGTGCTAGTTCTTAGTGTTCAACAGACTACACTAAATTCAATATCATATTCATTTCACTAAAAAAAAAAACGAATGTTGACGGGCGCTACCCATCAACATTTTTGGCCGCCAATAAGTATATACTGACGGGATTACCCCTATCCGTCATTATTTGCTAACGGGTATGATCCGTCAGTAAAAACCCCTGGACACCATACCGACACCCGTCAACATTTACTGACGGGTTGGGCGACGGGCTTGCTCACAGGTTGGGCCCGTCAGCATTTAAAAAATATTATCAAAAAATAATATTTTGTTTCGATAGACCTAGCCCATCCCGGCCCAGCCCCATCCCAACCCACAACCCTCAACCCAACCCGCATCAATTTAAATCCCACATTGGCATAGTGGGATCCGAACCCCAACATCTTGTAACTAGAGGAGCGGTGTTGTCGTCTTGCCAAGACAGTTACATGTCTTTAATATATATTAGATATGTAAATTAAGTTATAAACTATATTATATTTATATATATAGATTATGTTTATGAATAATGATATATAAAATTATAATATTATTATATATGTATAGCATATATAATATTATGTCTTTAATATATAATTATTATAAAAATATAATATTATTTATAAATATATAGATATATAATAATTATATTATATTTATAA
>BMAC01000100.1:1843769-1863561 GCA_014905375.1 Phtheirospermum japonicum | reverse complement strand
TTTTTCGTTTTCCTACAAAAATTAAAAAAATTATATAATGAAAATAAGTGAAAGGTAAATAATCTTATACAATTATTTGATTAGAATTTGAAATCAAAATTATACGTGGGCATAACAAAAAATTATTATATAATGCATAATTATTTATGAACATTTGTATATTGATAATAATTTGTGACTAATTACTATAACTTTAAGTATTTATCGTTAGACATCCACACATAAATGATTTATAATTCCTTTCGTATAAACACACACACACACACACACACACACACACACACACACACACACACATATATATATATATATATATATATATATATATATATATATAAACTCTAATTTATTATCAGGTTAATCAACTGACTCGATGACTTGGTGGTTAACTCGATTACTTAGTAGCTATCTCGAGTCAATTATCGAGTTGATTCTAAAAATATTAACTATATTATACAATAGACTACAAAGGCCCTCAATTAAATTTGTAATACAATTCCCCATTTATTTGGTACTTTTATTTTTTCATTTTTATAGTATATTATATATTTTTACAATATTCATATATTTCTTATTTTATCTAGGAGATAATTTTTTATAATATAACCTTAATTAAGTATATTACTTTCTTTTTTAAAAATATTTTAAGATTTATTTTATATATTTTATAAATTCTTGATCTTTTTATTATTTTATTATCAACTTTCAATAGATAAACAACTATTTACAATTAATTTTTATATATTTATTTAATTTACTCTATAACTATTTTTAATTAATATTTCAATATCTTTAAAATAAGTATTTAGAAATTAATTATAATTTTATATATTTCTATCTGATTTTGAAATATTTTCATATTTATATTATTATATTATATTATATTATTTCTATTTTTCTTATTCTCTTTAATTTTAGAAATTATTAAGAATAATTTAGAATTAAAACATATATGTGGTATTTATTTAACTAAAGTCATAATTATTTTTTATTTATTTTATTATTTATAGCCTTTTTAGTTGTATTTTCGTTACATTTAGGATTTAGTAAATGATAACTCATGATTTAAATTATTTTTAATTTTGTTTCTATAAATTATTGTGAAATAAGATTTATTTTATATTATTTACATTGTTACTATCTTCCTGATTTTTTTTATTTTTTTTTATTTTTTAATAAATATTTGTAATTAAAATATATTTCTTATATACATTTACCATATTTCATATTTTTTACTTTTATTATTTTATAACATTTCTATGTTTTTTAATTATTAAGTAATTATTTAGAATGCATAATATTTTAATCCAATTTTAAAATATTTTAGGATCTATTTTATATTGTTTATAAAATATATATTTTTAGTGACTTTTTTTTAAATTTTAATTTAATTATTATATATTTATAATTCAAATACAAGTTTTTGTATTTATTTAGTTAATTTTATAACTTTTTCAAATTTATATTACAAGTATTATATTTTTATTGGTTAAAAGTTGATTTGGTAATTGTATAATTATGTTAATATAAATTATTTCTAAAATAAAAAGTAAAACAAAGTGTGACTAAAGTACAACTAGATTATTCAGTTATACTTAAACAGATTGACGTGATTGAATTATGACACAATCTAACTTTGAGGTACCTGTTGACAAACAAGTACAACAAGTATCGATAATTAGAAAAACCCAAATTAATTATAAGATTTTCACTTTGTCTTTGAATACAAAGACAAAAAAAAAAGAAGAAGAAATGCACTCAGTGATCTGTAATAAGAATGACTAATATGATTGTTTCGCGACTAACTAAACGGGAGAGCTTGAAACTATTGGCATGTGATGATAATAAGTTAAACTATAATTAGACATATAATGTACTCTGCAAAATGTTATTTCATAATATATAAAAGTGAAGTTATTTACCTTTGATTTGTTATAGGGAGCGGATATATGCATCCCATTTATTTATAAGTTCACCCCAATTAAAAAACCCAACAAAAATACCAAGATTACCCCCAAATACTTAGCACTTCAAATACATTATCTTTTCCAACCCTTCATTACCATTCCAACTCTGCCGTTAGCGCCGCCCATCACACCGTGCCATTGCACCACCGCCGAACAGGAAGAAGAAAAAACGGTGATGGGTGGTGAAAGGTAAGTGACGGAGTAGGGCGGTAAAGGGTAAAAAAAACAGATGCAAAATAGGGGTGTTCGTATCTGGTTTATCAAATAGAACTCATGTGTTCGAACTTTTTGATTGAACGATACAAAGTTTTTCAAAAAAAGTTTTCGAACAACCCTTTTTTAGGCTAAAAGAGGCGTTCAAGTCAATTTTTCTTATATGTATTTTGTGTTCTGATGAATTTTTCGAACATGTATTTTGTGTTCAAATAGATTTTGAGAACATGTATTTTGTGTTAGAAAAACTGGTTCGAACGACTTTTTTTCAAGGTAATTTTTTCTTTTTTCTTTCTTCAATGGCACGGCAGCCACGGCGACGGAGACAATATATTTCTCTATGTGTGTTTTACTTATGTTCTTCAACAGCTGGCGGCCATGGCGGTGGCAGCAGTGATGGGCCGCTACTGGAGTGGTAGTGGAGAGTTGAAGGAGGTGAAGTATTTGGGGTGTAGAGTTTGACGGCAATATTGATATTTTTGTGATAACATTTGTAGTGATGTGAACTAATAAATAAACGAGGTGCGTATATCCGCGCCCTTTGTTTTAAATCCGTTTATGTTCACCAGTAACCGTGACTTGAGTATTTTAAGTTATTATACTATATTAATAAATCGATAATATTACACTTATATCGAATGAATTTACATCATCCATTATATTAAGCACTAGTTCTGCATAATAAGCTCTTGTGTAAAAAAAAAATTACAAATCATAACGTGTTCTAACAAGCTCATACCTTATTGAGAAAAATTATTTTTTTTTATCTTTTTATAATTTAAAAAGTATCTTATTTATAAACTAATATATTATTTTATATTTTACGAAATATTTTTATTAGCCATAAGTAAAGTTTTCTTTATTATTATAATTATATTTTTATTTTTATTTTTCATGTATTTTTGTCTTATTTTTGAAAAAATATTATGGGAAGTCTATTAATTATTATAATTTTCATTCTTTTATTTTTATTTTTTTCATATTTTTTTATGTATAATATTTTATACAGTTTAAATTTCAATTATGTCTATATTGATAAATTAACCAATAATGAATTACTGTTAATTTAAAGTCAGCTGCCAAACCGTTTAAAACATTTCAACCGTTATCTTATACGTTCTTACATTCTAAAATAGGTATATGTATAGTATTTCATCGTGTACTCCAATTCACAAATGATTATCACTTCTAAAATAAATTACCATATTAATTTTCAAACATAAATCTATCATAAACAGTGTGCGTTTATAAGAAACCTTTATCAACATGACATCATCTGTAATTTAATTGTAGAATAGTATAGAAGATTAAAATTGATTTTCAAACACATAATCACGATTCTTTTGACTTTTTCTGCTAGTTTCTTTTTTGCTATGACGTATCCTAAGGCCAAATCAAATTCTTTCACATATTCAGATTGAATAACTCCATAGCTCCACCTCAGCATCACTTTCCACGTCACCCCAACCCAAACTCTCCTCATACCACCGTGGCGGCGACATCAAAGCGCCCTCCGTCGCCAAAAACTCTTGATCAATCTCAAAAACGCCACCACTTTCATCTCGAGCAGCCTGATGATTATTGATCTCCCGCTCGCCGGAGGCCTCCTCCCCCGCCTCCGGCCGGAATGCCTCCGCCGCCTCGACCGCCGCCTTCCGGATGTCCTGCGGGTCGTTCGACGCCGGGGCCGGCAGCTTCCACACAGAGTCCGCGAAGTTGAGGCAGGCCGCTTGCCCCCTCAGGGCCAGCGCCGCCACGTCGTGGGCCCTCGCCGCCATCTCCGCCGTGGGGTAAGTCCCTAGCCATATCCGCTTCTGCTTGGTGGGCTCGCGCAACTCGCAGACCCACTTGTCGGGGTTCCTCCGCCGAACGCCGCGGTAGACGGGGTGGCGCGTCTCCTTGAACTTCTTCCGGCCGGCGCGCTTCTTCGGGTGGCTCGACGCCAGAATCACCTCCTCGTCGGAGTGCGAATAATCGAGGGTATTGAGTTGGTGGGGATCCATGAAATTAATTAGAGCTAATAATGTTGTGTAGAGTTCTGTAAGAAGTTTCTGGAGTTGCTGCCAATATTTTGGAATTTATATGTTTATATATGTTTTGGGGATACGCCATTCACACGGAGAGGCGGTGAAGGGTGGTGGCAGGGCAGGGGCCTAGCTGGATTCACACTTTAGAATCTTAGTGGACAAGGCTCTAGTTTATTTATGGAAAGCCCCACGTGTGGGTCCCCAGAGCAAATCAAAACGTGATTATATTACTGACGTGGCAATTGTACTTGTTAGCCCAGTGAATATCGAGTTTTTTTCCCTTCTTTTTTCATTGATTTTGAAGTTTAGGATACGTTGACATTTTTTCTAATTAATTGAAAAGAGTGGTCGGGGATGAGATTTTTTAAAAAAAATACCAACGACATGTGATGAAATAAACACTAAAAAAAATTAAGAGATTGAGGGGGTGTTTGTTGAAAATTTATTATATGCAATTAGCTCCACAGTGCTAGATGTACCGTGTATTATTCAATTATATTTGATGATGTATAAGTTGTTATTCAATTATATTTGATGATATATGACAGTTATACGTGATGATATGTGATAACAATTTAGAGTTTAGGGTTTAATTCTTCATTTAAGGGTTTAGTATTCTATTTTTTGGGTTTAGTATTTCATTTTTAGGGTGTAATTTTTCATCTTAAGGTTTAATTTTATTTTTTCAACTTTTTTTTTTCATTTTAGGGTCCCGACAAAAACTTATTATTGTACTAGTTATATGTGATGATATGTGTTAGTTATATGATAGAAATTTATGATTTAGAGTAATGTTCAATTTCGGTTTAATTTTTCATTTTAGGGTTTAGTTTTCTATTTTTAGGGTTTAGTTTTTCGATTTAGATTTTTTTTTCATTTTAGGATTTTAGATTTTAGATTTATAATTTCAATGATTTGTAATGATATGTACCATTTATATGCGTTGATAAATTAAATTATTGGGTGCATCTAGGTGCACGGTAGAATAACTCGTGCTTGGTGATAAGGTATGAGGAAGTGGGAATTAGAACGGAAAAAAAATGGTTGCTTAGTATAAAGTAGTACTGTCAAACGGGCCAACCCGCTCCAACCCGCCGCGAGCTGCCCCAAAACGGGTCGGGCCGGGCCGGGAAAACCTTAGTCCGTGGCCCGCGATCAAAGGCCCACGGGTCAAGCTATATTTTTTATTTTATAAAATTATGTTTTTTGTGTTAAATTTTAATAAAAAATAATAAATTACTAAAATATTTAAAGTTTTCTAACGACCAAATAGGATATAAAAGAATATAAATGAATCTTCAATTTTAACAACTATAAATTATGATTTTAAATTAATTAAAAAAATTGAAAAACGGGCCAGCCCAATTCGGCCCGCGAAAATCCACGGGTTTAACGAGGTAGACCAAAAAAGCCCGCGAACAAACGAGCCTTGAAAATGGAAGCTCAGGTCCGCCCGTTTGCGCGGGCTGACGAGCCAACCCGCGAACTTTGGCCCATTTTGACAGTGCTGGTATAAAAGAATCATCGTAAGATTTTGAGTTTGAAGAAAAATGGTTGCTTGATATAGTCATTGTTATATCTTTATATCTCATGAACCAAGCTTTATCGATGATAATGATAGTGATTTCTTGTTACTAACCAACCACCATAAGTATAATGAATACATTCCCGATCCTCTTCACGAACAAAGCATCCATTGAGTGTTCAAAATCATGATCAATACAATCAACAACCGTGTAAAGTGAGGAAATCATTTGAGCTGCAAGAAACTCGACGAGATTTCAATGATTAAGATTTATAAGTACCAAACTTGTGAATGATAAGTAGTACTAATGAACTACCAAATTTGTGGTAAAAATTGTTGATAATTTGTTCTTATTTTTACTTGTTTTTTCTTTATGCCTTTTGAAAAATTAGAAGCTCTCTGGCCTGAAAAGAAACGTTGAGAGTCAAAATTAGCGCCAAGAGTGTGACATTGTGTTCGACATCACGCGACAAATTTATCCTTCATAGCATGATCATTTGAGTTATTGGGAAAAAGTAGGGCGTACTTAGAGGCATCAAATGCTGAAGGCTTGGTTGGATTTTGGTGAGATGGTTGTAGGAAGAACAACTTACCGTTGATACGACATCAAATTGCCGAAGGATATTACTGGCGGGCAGCTACCCATCAGTAAAAGGACAACATTACCAACTTGTTCGACGACACAAATTATCAACGAAAATGTGCCGTCGGTGTACATGTCTGTCGGCAAGTCCTCGGAAAGTTGGCGGCAAAAAGTCCGCCAAATATGCCAATAGGAAATATCCGTCAGCAAGTTTTTAAAAAAATAAAAAATAATTCGGATATTAGTTACCGACGGAAATAATTATGTCGGCAACGCCAGTTTTTATTTACCGATGGATACGTCCGTCGGCAACGCCGGATTTTTCTACCGATGGAAACATGTCCGTCGGTAAACTTCGTATAAACAACCCAGCAACAGCGGACATATTCATTCAGAAAAACCCAAAAAAAAAAATTAGGGCTCACGAGGAGGAGCCGTCGTTGCCGCCGGAGCACCACCTGAGCGCCATCAAAGCACCGTCAACATCACATATTAAGGTATGTTTAGCCTTTTAATTCAAATTTATTATTTTTTTTTAATTTAGGGTTTTAATTTAATTTGATTTGAATTTAGGAATTAGGTTTTGAAAAATTGAATTGAGGGTTCAATTTAGGAATTTATGCTTGATTTATACATTTGTGAATGATTTTAGGTTTAGGGTCCATTTATGCAATTAAGTTTTATTTTAAAGTTTAATTTATAATTATTTATAAATTGGATTCGATTATGAATATTTGTATAAAATTAGAGCTAATTAGGTCATTAGTATTCATTTAAGGTTCATTTATGCAATTATGTTTTAATTTATAATTATTTATAAATTAGGTTCGATTGTATACATTTGAATTAAATTAGGACTAGGTGGGGTTTTATTTGTAATTAGAGTTCAATTGTGCAATTATGAAAATATCTTTTAAAGTGTATGTGATGGTGGTTTTTAAATGCCGTGATGATCGATTGTGTTTAATGTATATCTTTTATTTTTTCGGTGTTGACGTGGTGTACGGCGACGACCGGGAGGTTTCGTCCCTCTAATAACGGTTTTCAATATTGTTTTAAAAAATGATGGTGGTTTTAAAATGTTTAAATTATTGGGGATGGTGGTTTTGAAATGATGTGGTGATGTGTATTTGGATGTTATGTTTAAGATATGTTATGGTTTGTTGATATTATATACATGTGATTGATTGGTTGATAAAGTCGTTTTTAAATTTTGTATGATTAATATAGTAAGAACAATAGGAAGTTTGGTTAAATTTTGTTGTTTAATTCGATTAAGTATCAAATATGGAGTTTGATACTAAAGTTTGAATTGTTTTCTTTTAGAATACGTACCTTAGACCCGTTTGAAATCTAGTATCAAATAAGAAGTTTGCACAAATAATTTTTTTTTATATGATTTTATTTTGTACAATAAAAACATCACATAAAAGAAAAATATATTTATAAGAAAAATTAAACCAACAAACCAAAAACAACAATTTAACATACTTAATTAAAATATAATCAAACCTCTAATAATTAATAATAATTCTCCTAAATTCTTTGTTTTCACATACCAAAAAAATAAAATTAATAATAATTGTATAACAAAAAATAAAATTACTAATAATAATAATATAACCATTTACCCTATAATTTTATTAGCCTCAGTCAATTTCTTAATCGTCTTAACACCATCCGATTTCTTGTGATTCAAATCCTCGATCTCTAAACTCATTTTTACAATCATAGTGCCCTATTTTTAGCGCTTCATCAGTTACCCGAGCATCGAACAGATAGTTAATCTCATTATTAATTAGAGATATATAAACATGAAAATTAAATTTAATAACAAATCTAGCATTTGGCACACGATTGGAAAATTTGATCATAACAATTTCATGAATTTCTCCTTGGAATCTTTTTGGTGTTGAAAAGTTGGGGTGAAGTGGAAACATGAGTATATTGGTTTTTTTGTTGGAGTTCTTATGATTAGGAGTGGCTGTTGTTCCGGTATGTAGGTTTCTGTATATAATCATTTTTTATGATTACACTTCATCTAACTTATTAGACTCTAATTATTTTTCGGCCTCAACTCATCGATGATTTTATTAGCCTCAGTCTAATTATTTTTTGTAGTGGAGATGGAGCGGCGACCTCTTGTGTAAGAATAGCGATCTCTTATGAAATGAATGGTATTATGGCAGCTTTGTACTGAGTGATAGCTCGGTACTGAGAGTTGGGCTCTATGGTTAACATGGTTTTTGGGCCCTGTTGGGCTGATATGGATCATGGTACGGGGTCCCGACGGACTTAGGTTATGGACATGGTTATTGACCCATGACTATTACTGTAATTTAGTGAGAGTTCTAATATCTATGGCAACTTAGTATACAGGGGGAATGCTAATTCTAAGTCGATCGCTATTTATGGTATTATAATTTTAATAGTAGATGAGAACCCAAGATTGAGAACACGTCTCTTATTTATATAAAGAGGACTCTGGCCTCATTCTTTTCTCTAAGTTGATTTTTATCATACGTTTTGAGCACTCGCATAACTCTCTCAAGCACTATCTGACTTAAGTATCGGAGGGCCTACGCCGGGGCTATCCACCGCCTGGCTTGAGTTCTATTTTGCTGGTTGATCAGGTCGTCATGAGCTTTCTGGAGGAGCTATTAGGTTACCTAATGTATTTTTCTAGTTATTACTTTCTTTTTTTGATGAACCAATTTTCAACTTTATAAATATTTTTAATAATATGTGGCTTGCAAATAATATTTTCGGATTCAGACGTAAATATAAGATACAACCAAAATACATAATAAATTTACTTTAAATAAGAAAATATTTAAAATGCAGTCAATTGCAATTCTTCGGTTAATAAGTATTCATTATTCAAATGAAAAAAACGAATCTACTGCAAAACCAAAATACTTGGAGGACTCTTCTGACAAAATAAAAATATGAAGAAATTATTCATTATATTTACTCCTAAGAAATAAATTAGCACAAATTATTCCTTAAGTAGCTACATTGACTTAGTACTGAAAATTGTAAAACTTACAAATTTTCTAAACATGAATAGTGATAATGGCAATATATTCCTCAAAATCTGAAAGTAAAATTATAAGATATTAACAAATTTCAACTAATTAGCCTTATCATTCCAAGAGATAGAGGATAATTAGGCATTCTCATTTCAACTTTTAACAACATCTTGCTCTACAGAAAATAAAATAAAAATAATTAAAAGCAACAACAATAACAACAACAACAAAAATAACAAAAAATCACAAACAAACTTTAACAAGGCCAGAATATATACATGAACATCTATAATCAAGCAACAATCAAAAGCAAATTAAGGATCAAATCAATCCTAAAAATTGATATAGCAATATTAAGTGAGAAATATGTTTTGAAAACAAACAATGCATATAAAACACAAGTCGGTCGAGTCTTGCCCCGTGAAACCATCTTCAATTTCTTAGGGTAATTAGAAGAGGTTGAGAGAAGCTTATTTAGAGATGAAGACTTGTGAATTAAACCAATAATATTACAGCATCTCATATATTTTATAAGCATAAAAGATTTATATGTCTTTTGCAGTGTTTAATTCTTGATTAGATTTGTGAATATTTGATAGATTTCCCAAATCAATGCACCGAAAACCATTGTCCGATTACAAAATTATTTTTCTACGTGGTCAGAATGAAAGGATATACTTGATCAAGAATAGAGGATTTGCGTAGCTTTGGTTTCCAAATGAGGGCAGCTCTATAAAAAATATGAAGCGGCTAATTTCAAAGAAGGGAGTAAGGGAGGATTTGGTTTTTCTAGTTTTGGTTTACAGGGAGCCGAGAAGGAAGAAATCCTAAGTTTTGAAGATGAGAATAGTGAAACAAAAACAAAACATTTTATAACTAGGTTAAAAATTCCAAAATTTTTAATATTTCAAACACAAAACGTAGAATTTGTCAAATTAAGTTTCAAAATTATCAGATAACGACATGTGTATTGTGAAACAAATTCCAGTTCATACGAATTAAGAAATTGGTAGTTTTATAGTTAAGTTATTAATTTAAATATATTTTCCAATTATACCCTTTTTGGATATATAATATCAACAAATATTTATAGAAATTTGTGTTGAAATTAGTATATTTGTTAGTGAAATGGTAAAATTTTGTATTGTAATAATTAATTCTCAATTTAACATGAAAAAATTAGTATTTAAAAAATATTAATTAAAAGTGTGTGTAAAAATAAATAATTAATGATATATTTGAACTATTTTGATGGTGGGAGGAGGGGAATAATAAACAGGATTAATAGTAGGTGAAATGCGGAAAGGGGTAATGTATAATAATCTGGAATGGGGAGTCGTAGACATCCAAAACTCCACGTACAAAACGTGTTCAATGATATTAATGTGGGGTACAGCTACTTTAGTTTTTAATTAATTCGTTTAAGCTTTGATTAGCAGATGGGCGACAACTCTTTTTTGAGGTGTTTGATGATATTAATGTGGGGTACAGCTACTTCCATGACGTCTTACTAACAGTTTCTAGATTATGGGTGAAATCAGTGTCCAGTTAGAGTGAGCTACACCCTATGACTTGTGTCTTAACATTAATTACCTTTTGACTTTCTGCCATCATTTTTCCATGATCCATCTTACTTTTGTTAAGATGAAGATTCTTAGAGGTTTGATACTTGTCAACTCAATACACTACAATGTGATAGGTAGTAATTTCGCTCCTTCAAGATTAGATGTTTGTTTTCTTAGATAACCTTGAGTAATTTAATTCTTGTGACAAACTAAAAATTAATTACAATTAATATGTTTATTAACCAGTGTGAAATGTTGTACGTTTATCATAGCAATTGAGTGAATACTTTTAAAAATTAATCAAGGTACTGTACTGGTAGATCGTTTATGTTATGAAACTTAATAGAAAAATAAATGGAAAATTCTCGTTTGATACATAATTAAATAAATAAAGTTCCATATAATGATCCCAAATCTTTCTTTTCTATTTAGATTATATCAACCTCTTTATAGCACAAATTAAAATTTATATTGTCTGAAATATCCCTATACTATATTTATTTTATTTTTCCTATCATATTTCTTTCTTTCCTTTTTTTTTTTACAAAAATTTATATTGTCTAAAATATCCCTATACTATAATATTCGTATCGGATAGTATAAAATTATTCAGTGCATCTCGACATAAACGGCAGCCAGAAAAGCCACGGGATGATGAGGTTGGGAAGAATCTGGGCGAATTCCATACTAATTAACAAAATCTCGTATGTTTAGTACGTGCACTATGATTTTTTAGTGCTGAGCTATGTAATTAAAACTTAGTGTGTAATTTGTATTTTTTGTATGGATTTTTTGAATTGATCCGTAGGTATTCATATTGGTGAAGTGGCTACGTACACTAGTACATATTTTTGTGTTTAGTATAAAATGTATTGCACACTAGTATGAATTTTTTTTATTTAGTAATATTTTAAATTGAGTTAAGATATTATAATAGTTTCAAATTAATTTCATAGCGAGCACAATAATTCTAAACTTATTCTCCAAATTCGTAATTGTAGAATGGTATAATACTCCTTAACCGGAGGCTTTCTCATTAACTCAATATATATAGGATACAACCCAATCAAGAGATAACCTAAAATACACAAGATATAATTTACAAAATATTCACAAGATAATATTAACATATTATCTATCACACCCCCGCAGTCGAAGCGGGAGGAGGTCGAACGCTGAGACTGTCTCTGAAATCCAGGAATAGTTGGCGAGGTAACCCTTTCATGAAAATGTCCGCATACTGGTAAGAAGATGAAACATTTAAGACCTTGATCTCACCAAGGGCGACCTTATCGCGTACAAAATGAATGTCCATCTCAATGTGTTTGGTACGTTGGTGTTGTACCGGATTAGAAGATAAGTAAACGGCGGAGATATTATCACAATAAACCAAGAATGCCCGTCGAATAGGGCAATGTAACTCGAGAAGTAGATTTCGGAGCCAACATAACTCAGAAACAACATTAGCGACACCTCTATATTCTGCTTCGGCACTTGATTTGGATAGAGTAGCTTGTCGTTTGGCAGACCATGAGACCAGATTAGCACCCAAATAAACACAATACCCCGAAGTGGAGCGCCGTGTGTCCGGGCATCCGCCCCAATCGGTATCTGTGTAAGAAATAAGGCTCGTTGGAGCAGAACGGTATAAGTGAAGTCCATGATCGGAAGTGCCTTTGATATATCTGATTATACGCTTAAGAGCGTTAAAATGAGGTTCCCTGGGAGCGTGCATGAATAGATAGATCTGCTGAACGGCATAAGCGATGTCAGGTCTGGTAAAAGTAAGGTACTGGAGTGCACCTGCAAGGCTCCTGTAAAGAGAGGGATTCTGCACAGGCTCACCATCGTGAGCACTAAGTTTCGACTTAATGTCGACCGGAGTAACAACGGGTTTGCAGTTGTCCATCTTCGCCCTGTGAATAATTTCCTCTGCATACTTGCTCTGACAAAGAAACATGGAGTCCTTTGTTCTGGTTACAGAAATTCCCAAAAAATAACTCAACTTCCCCAGATCAGTCATGGAGAATTCGGACTTAAGAAGAGCAATAATATCACATTTGAGTTGTTCGGAGGAAGCTGTAAGAACAATGTCATCAACATATAGCAAGAGATATGCAACATTAGCACCATGTCACAAAATAAAGAGGGAATTATCACTTTTGCTGCAAACAAAACCAATCTGCAAAAGATAGTGAGCAAATCTTTGATACCAAGCCTGAGGGGCCTGTTTAAGACCATAAAGAGATTTACGAAGTCGACACACATGAGTAGGAGCAATGGGATTTACAAATCCCGGTGGATGATGCATAAATACGGTCTCTTGGAGGTCACCATGAAGGAACGCATTCTTGACATCTAACTGATGAATAGGCCAGTCCCTACCCAAAGCAATGCTCAAAACAGTACGGATAGTCGCCGGTTTCACCACGGGACTAAAAGTCTCATCACAATCCACACCAACCTGTTGAGACTTTCAATTCACAACAAGTCTTGCTTTATGTCTCTCCAAGTCGCCATTTTCCCTGTATTTGTGGTTAAATAACCACATACATCGAATAATATTAACCCCTTCTGGACTTGGAACAAGATCCCAAGTATGCTGTTTAATAAGAGCATTAAATTCCTCATTCATGGCGGCATTCCAATTTTGATCAAGCATGGCGTTTCTCGGATTTTTAGGCAATGGCGAAATATCGGGAACTGTCACATGAGCTTGATATTTTGGATTGGGCTTGAATATCCCACACTTGGCACGTGTGGCCATGGAGTGTGATGGCTAAGGAATGGGTCGAGTCTGTGGAGTTTTTTGGACCGGGGTTGGTGAGGGAAGTGAGCCAAACTGGATAGTTGGRCTGGTGGGAGACACGGGTRGGCTGGTGGGGRAATTTRGGGGAGAAGACAGGGGGGTTCGCAGGGTTTGGGGGTTATTGTGTGGGGATGTTGTATGAATTGTGTGGGCTGGACCGATCAAGGGGTTGAGGGCATCAAATGTCATCGAGTCCAAAAGATCATAATCCGATTCTTTGAACGATTGAAGAGTGGAAAAGGGAAATTGGTCTTCAATGAAAGTAACATGACGCGAAATTATGATTTTATTAGATGACAAATCATAACAAAGGTAACCCCGATGATTAGATGGAAACCCCAAGAAGACACACAGCTTAGACCTAGGAACAAGCTTATTAGGCGCGGTGGCACTAATATTTGGGTAACATAGGCAACCAAAAATATGAAGGTGATTATGAAGGGACTCTACGATATAGGACTTCGGTTGGAGACCTATTTTGTATGGTTGTGGAAGGGAGAATATTCAGAATATAAGCAACCATACAAATGGAATAAACCCAAAAAGATGGAGGGAGAGAGGCATGAAAAAGAATGGTGCGAGACATGTTATTAATGTTGCGAATAATTCTTTCGGCTTTGCCATTTTGAGAAGAAGTGTTTGGGCAAGAGAAACGGAAAACCATGCCATTATCCGCACATAATTTATGAAAAGGAGATTTGTCGAATTCACGACCATTGTCACATTGAAACGTTTTTATGCCCTTTTCAAATTGAGTTTTAACATATGCTCGAAACTGTAGGGAAATATCATATACTTGAGATTTGTATTTGAGGGGATAAATCCATAAGTAATGAGAGAAATCATCAAGCAACACAAGATAATATTTATGTCCCAATTTGCTAGAAATAGGCGATGGCCATAAATCCGCATGAATAATATCAAACGGCGAAAAAGTAACTGAAGTAGATGGCTTAAAAGGTAGCCTTACATGTTTACCTAAAGGACAAGAATAGAAAAAATGAGAGCTATCTCTCTTATTACATTGAATAAAATTGTTTTTCCTAAGAAAGTCAAAAACAGGTTCTCCCGGGTGTCCAAGTCTATGATGCCAAGTTGAAGGAGAAATTGCAGCTAAGGATAGATGACTATTGCCAAGAGTAGCGGAAGATTGTGAGAAAGGATATAACTCCCCCACACTATTGCACCTCGCTAGAGTTGTCCCCGTATGAAGGTCCTTCACAGAAAAACCGAAAGGGTCAAACTCAACAGACACAGAATTATCTCAAGTGAATTTCCTAACAGAAATTAAAATTTTAATTATGTTAGGGACATATAGAACGGTTCTGAGGTGGAAAGAGGGGTTAGGTGGGGGGGGGGGGGGGGGGTGGTGGTTTAGAATTGCCATAACCATAAATCGGAATGCGTTTGCCATCACCAACCAAACTATATTGAGGAAAACTCAAATTAAACAGTTTAGAAAATATACCCGAATCACGAGTCATGTGAGAAGTCKCCCCGGTGTCCATATACCATCCATTGTCGGGAGGTTGAAGGCTCATAGAGCTATAAGCTTGACCGAATTCCGTGGGAGTCATGGGTGGGCCATAGCCGGACTGAGAAGGTGCCGCATAGTAGGCCTGATTTTCTGTTGGACGAGGTCCCAACACTGATTGCTGCTGTTGTCCACGAAATTGGGGAGCTGGGCCGGTTGGATATGGACAGGGTGGTGAGGCCCACTGTCCATGATGTTGCTGTGGCCAGCCAGAGTTGTTCCCCCATTGAGGGGCCTGCTGCTGTTGGGCCATATATTGCGGCCCATAAGCCTGCTGGTAGCTATTGCTACCTCGCCCTCTCCCATGGCCTTTGCTGCCGTTCTTGTTGCTGTTGCTGCCACGGCCTCTGCCGCGGCCACCGCTACGTCCCCCACCGGCGCGATGCTGGTCGGCGGCTGGTTGAAGCTGCGACGGGGATGTGGTGATCGACGGTTGGGAATTTTGGGCAATAAGAGCTTGTTGCCCATGCTCTTCCTGCTTGTTCTTCCTTGTTTCTTCCAAGATAAACATGGAACGAGCCTTGTTAAAGTTGGGTGTAGGCTTGGTTTGAGAGATCAATGCAGCGACGGTGTCGTACTTTCCCTCTGGAAGACCCGCAATCAGTTGAAGTACCATCTTTCTATTGGAGACCGGATTGTCAACGTTGCTTAATTGATCGGCAAGAAGCTTGAGGTGCATACAATAATCAGACATATTAGCGAAATTTTCCAGTTTTGTGGTGATGAACTGTTCCTCCAAATACACTGCTCGTGTGTGTTTGTTATCATGAAAAATTTCCTTGAGACGGTTCCACAATTCGAGGACCGTAGCACCCGATTTCATGATGGTGTGGACAAGGTCCTTGGATATGGTTCCATAGATCCAATTTTTCACAATAGCATCTAAGCGCTTCCATGTTGCATCATCGACGTCCGACGGACAAGAAACCTTATCATCAATGTGATCAAGCACGTTGTAGGCACACGCTTGAATCTGGAAAAGCTCGGACCAAGTAGCATAATGGGCTTCCTCTTGATCGAGGGTGACATTCATAAGATTTTTGATGTTTGTGGCGGTATAAAGTTTAAATTTAATTATTGAGTAATTATTCATGTTTATCATGTAATATCACTAATTATATTACCATCTGCTAAAATTTGTCCCTTTTTAATGGATTTACCACGCCGAACCTGGGGTTTTTTTGGTGGTGGGGGGGGGGGGGGGGGGGAATGGGTGTGCGGAGGAGTAGCATCATCGCCGGCCATTGAAGGAAGTGAAGCGGCTGTGATGAAGGTGGCTGTGATGGCTAGGTGGTGGGTTGGAGGATCGTTTAGGGTTTTGTGAGAGAAAAAAGGAAGAAAACCCTAGTAGGTCGCTGATACCATGTAGAATGGTATAATACTCCTTAACCGGAGGCTTTCTCATTAACTCAATATATATAGGATACAACCTAATCAAGAGATAACCTAAAATACACAAGATATAATTTACAGAATATTCACAAGATAATATTAACCTATTATCTATCAGTAATAAAACCTGGTTGATTGGACAAAATATTTTCTTGCAAGATAGTATAGAAATCTTTGCTAGAAACCTTCAATTATTACATGAGTCTTTATAAACCACTTACTAATCAACTGTGTCATTTCAAGATATATTATTCTTTGATTTGATTAGATGAACTAAAACAGTTTCATATATTGTACAAAATTTTCATAAACATTATAACTTTATACTAACACCAATTCCATAAAATAAAAAAAATTGTGAAGCCCGTTTATTTACTTTTATAATTTATTTAAATTAACTTTATTATTCTTTTATTACTATTTTTGTTTAATTTCAATCAACATGTTTTATTACAATAAATTTATATTTGAATATATTTGAGATGTTATGAGACTTTTATTGCTATTTATTTTATTTTGTAACGAAAACAAATACACATAGTATATTTTATTTTGACTCAATGTTTTAAATCGAACCAAAATTCTTCAAACCAAATTCAGTTAAATAGGCCCAAACTCTTGAGCCCAAGGTTGGCCCAAAGATTTGAGCCCATAAACTAAGCCCAAAGTCAAGTCCAATTCCAAACCGCCTTTGCCTTGGATATATTCTCAGATTTCAATCAGATGAGCATGAGCAGTTACCATTTTTCTTCTTCTTTCATTTTGGTCTCACTCCTCTTCACCACCTTAAGACTATTAATTTCGTCAGACTCGCGATGAAGATTCAACCATCAGATCATTACAAAACTCACAACATAGATAGCTAGTTTAGTAAGGTTTCCAACGACACCTCCAAATTGACAATCAGAGCTCGTGATCATTGGCGAAATGCCAACAAAGTTTCTGCGTACTGCCACCATTCGCAACCGGCACCGTCGCACTTTGACGGCCGATTTCCGGCGAACTGCTCCAATTTTTTTTATATATTAATATGTTCATATCAATGGGTAGTATTTGGTTATATATTTATTTTTGAGAACCGATATTGGATAAGTAGTGACGGGGTCTCGAATCGCCGGAAGCCGGCAACTCCCCATTTTGGCCATTTGGAAAATCGGGATTTTATGAACCATATATTATCTTAAAATTCTCGTCACACGCTACATGTTTTTAAACTCGGAATTTGATTTTCGATAAGTATTTTTGTAGCTCTGTGATGTGTGTGTACTGTGTGTCGTTATGCTTATGAGAGTGGATGTTGTGTTGGTAACGGTGCAACGTGTGTTTTGTGTGTTCGTGATGACTAATGGAGCAGTTGTGTCGGGCGAGGGTGTTTGGATGGTGGTGAGGTGTGGAAAGTGGTGGTGGACGGTGGTAGAAAGTTTAAGGGTTCAAACGAAATGGGTTAGAAGTTGAGGGGTATGCTTTTGAGAATTAGATAGAGTTTTGGACCCAATTAAAAATTTTAAAAACTTCAACTTGACCCTCTTAAGTTTTAATTTAGTCCTCCCAAATTCAGTTTTGGTTTATTTCAAATTGACCTCAATCAAATCCTTAAAAACTTCAGATTGACCCCACAAACTTTTAAAAGTTCTTAAAATTTCAATTTGACCTAATTACTTTATTATTTTTGCAAAAACGTACAACTTTCTTATTTTCGAGCAGAAATGGGTCAAACGACCTCCAAATGACTTGAACTTTGAACCATATCTTCGTTATAACATCCTCCTACGCAAGACTTATCCAAAGTTACAAATTTACACTTTGAACTTCAGATTTCAAGAATTGAGGCCCGAATGTTATTATTATCATAATATGCGTTTTAGATTATTAGTTTCACTTTCAAGTGTCTTAGGATCTTAGATATTACTTTATTATATGTTACATTTATAATTAAATTATATATTAGGACTCAACATGGGCTTTATTCAAAAGCGACGAGGCCTTTCATGTACTAGATCGGAAACCTCGTAAAGCCGCCGTAGCATATGCTTGATTTTTGAAAGAATTTCAATAAAGATGAGTAAAACTTTCTTAACTGGGCTCAAATCATAATGCGTTGTTTGTGGTTATCTGTGAGTAAAATATTTACAACTGGAAAAATTGAGATTTTCCCAAATCATGATCCACTTATTGCTTGAATATATTTATCTGTTTATATGAACCTTTTGAATAAATAAAATTTCGAGAGAAAATATGCAATTGTGCATTGACCTGCGTGATTAGTGCTTAAATCTTAATCATAAGTTCTATTATATGATTTTATATCAAAGGTTATTTTTATCATTTGAACTCGATTGTTGTTGTCGGTTGTTTGTTATCGATGGTTACTGTCAACTGTTATTGTCTGTCAACTGTTACTGTCTATCACTTTTGTTGAGGAATTTATTCTTGGAAATAATTCCTATTTTGTTATTTGCCTTTCTTGAGCACAAAATAAGTTAGGAAACTAGATATAGGACAATATTATGTTTTCAAGTTTATGCACAAGACTTTAATTATTTCTAGATTGTGTTTAGGATTTGTTTTTAGGTATTTACCAAGTTTAGGATCTTAGAATTGTCTATTTAAGACATTAGAAATCCTAAAGTTTTTTTTACGGTTTTTAGAGGATTGACGCACGGATCTCTTAAAGGCGCAAGGCAAGACGCAAGACGACGCACAAGAGAAGAAGAACACGAAGAAGAAAACTACTTGGAGCCAACGTTCGTGAGAAACAAGATCTTTGAAGTTGCGTGACCGACGGAAGAGATCTTGCTATTCCGGCAACAAGTATTTAGTATCAAGTTTCTTGATATTTAGTTTTCATATATTACTTTATATTTTTTATTGAACGTAAAGTGAAAGTAATATAGTTTTCGGGTTTGTACACCCAAGTTCACAAGTATTTACTTGTGAACTGAATTTTTTAAATCGTGTTCTCGTATTTTAATTTCCGCTGCATAAATTTAAATTTACTCTGGTCGATGTTGTTAACTGATGTTGGTAACATTGATTAACAACATCGTGAATCTGAGAATTATTCTTATATCCATAGACCTTCTAATTTTACAATTGGCATCTAGAGCGGGTTACTTAACCTTTTAAGTATTGATCCTTATTTTTG
>BMAC01000100.1:1830513-1838465 GCA_014905375.1 Phtheirospermum japonicum | reverse complement strand
GTTGTTAGTAATAAAAAGCAACATTGGATCAAAACACTGAAATCATAATGTGTTCTGTTTTAACCTTTTAGGTCATGATTTTTAGGCATCCCGTAGGACATTCATACTTTGTGAAGATGCCATCTTACTGTGCGTTATGTTTCTTGTGTTTTTGTCGTGCTTGAAATCTCTTAATTTTGTTTTGAATTGAGCTAACCAAGTGTTTCAGTGGAGTTATAATCGGACGGCTGGACAGGTAATAATGAGGTGAATTTGGTGAGTGAAAAATTAACATTGCACAAGATAGGTACAACTGTACTGATGGTTCATTAAAATCAGTTTTGTATTTTTGGCCTATTTTGTAGATTAAGTCATACAATTTTTTTATTAAAAAGGAATAATGAGTAAAGTAAGTGGGGTTGTTTATGTGGTCATGAAGCCTATTTTGAGGAGGAGTGGTGCTTTAAACAAAAAAAAAAAGAATTAAAAATCGAGTTTTATTCCTAAAATCAACCGGTGAGAATTTTTGAGAATTTTCCTTTTATTTTTTTACTCTCTCTCTCTTCTTACAACGGTCACTTTTTGGGGATTCAAAGGCTGATCTCTTTTTACCATTTGATCACAATTACAAAACCCTTTTCGAATTGAACTCTCAAGAATCCTTATCTCTCTCCAATTCTCTCTATTTCCTATTGGTTGTGTGTCTGTGAGTTTGTGCAGGATGACCAATTCACCGCTGCCGTCTTCGTCTATCCCAGAACTGCCTGAAGAGGTTCGCCGCTCCGGCGAACAGATTTCGTTGCCATATCCAAAGATGGGTGGCCTTGATATACGCGAAGAGAGTGGTGGTGGTAGTTCATCCAACCCACCACTATCAACATCGCCGCCTCGATTGCATGCACCCGATTCTCTCGCTGCCGTGCCTATTCCATCGCCGGTCGATGCTACGCTGGTTGCTCAAGTGTTCCCTGGACAGCCCGGGAATGAAATAGACGTCGATAACCCCCCCGATTTGGCTTTTGTGGCTGAGACCTTTGGCCGCGTGGGAAATCCAACCTTGAAGCGGTCTAGGCGTTTGTGCAACATACCGCCCGGCGTTGTGCCGCCCGCGGTCCCAAAGAGCAGGGCTGGTCCGCGTCACCACGTGCCGATTGAACACATAAACCTCCAGGAGAATGTTGTTGTGGAGTCTGACCCCGATGATCATGATTTTGAGCCTACTGCTCCGATTGCCGGAGTTGTGCCGCCGTCAGCTTCTGCTACCAGTTTGCCGGAGAAGAAGGGGTTTACTCGCCGCAAGCAGCTTGTACGTAAAGCCGACAGGAGACCCGGCCTGACGAAAGACAGTGTCTCTCCCAGCCAGACAAAGGTCAAAGTCTCTCCCAAGTCATTTGCTACTGAGTACTCTTCGTCTCCATATACTGTGCTGGATTTTATCACCGGCGAAGTTACTAGTTCTGCCAAGTCGCCTGCTGATGTTTCCCCACCGTCTCCAATTGGTGCTGCTTCACCTGAGTTTGATACAGGCCTTTTTGAACATTCCCCTGACTCTTCAATGGATATGCCTTTGAAAGATATTCTTGCTGCATTCAAAAAGGACAAGAAGAAAAAGAAGGCAGCTGCAAAGGATGATGTTGTTAGTCATGTTGGTAGCCCCTTACCAACATTGAGTCGTTCAAAGTCTTTCTCGTCCTCCCGCAATGCATCTGTTCCCATTCCATCTCCTACTTCAACGCAGTCCTCCTCGGCTGCATGTGATCACTCCCAGTCCTCATCTGGCACTGCAACTCCTACACCCGAGATTGAGGACATGGAGCCCTTTTCAGAGAAGTTTTTAACCGCTGAGGCTGCCGAGTTGTTTGATATTTATCAAACTCGCCATATGATTGCTGAGAGAAAAGTGCCGATTGATTTGTTTGAGCGCCACAACCTGATAGCCTACCTCTGATTTCACGGTATGTATTCCACAGTCTCTACCGCCGTTCCATTTGTTAGAGACATAGTTCTTGAGTTCTATGCAAATATGCTGCCCTCGATTGTTGATTTAAGCTCTGTGAACTATGGGAAAGTTTTTCTGCGTGGTAAAGTGTTTGCCTTCACCCCTGACTTAATTGATGATTTATTTGGCACCACTTCACATCGGGGTAATCTTGCTGTGGATGATATGGATGAGGTTGTGTCTTTTTTATCTGGTGGTATGGTCCATTCCTGGTTTAAGCAACTGCCGAGCACTAGGCTCTCGTCTTTGTATTCTATTATGCATAAAGTGGCTCTTTGCAACTGGGTCCCTTCCAAGAACACTACGGTTGTTACTCGACCTCAGGCCCAGTTTTTATTCAAGCTTGGGAAGGGTGTAAAGTTCAATTTCGGGCACCATGTTTTTGATATTGTGACTAAGTTTGCCACATCAAGGTCTGCTGCCTCGTTGTGTTTCCCCTCTCTTATTTTCAGCTTGTTGAGGAACCAAGGTCTGACGCTTCTCCCAGATGATGTGCTCACTGGTGATGCGGATTGGTTTGCTTTTCGAGGCCAACACACTACTGGTGCTAGGGTAATCGATTTGCCTTGGCAGGCTCCTGTTCCTGCTGATGTTGATAGTGATGTTGAGAAGGACGATCCCAACATGGTCCGCATATCTGCGCAGCTCCTGCGTGCGCATGTTGCTTCCATTGACTTACAGATTTCTAAGCTGCAGGCACTTCGTTGCTCACTGTTGGAGGCCCTTTCCCTTTCTGGTCAAAAAGGGGGAGAGGATGTTGATGACGTGGACATAGAGGGAGAGGATGTTGCTGATGTTGCTGAAGATAATGCCGAGAACGAGGATGATGATGCTATTGCTGCTGAAGCCTTGGCGAGCCTTGCTCAAGAGAAGAGGCGTAAGCGAATTCGAGCGCGCAACAAGGCTTTGAAGAAGATGATGAAACTGAGGGAGAAGAAGAAGAGGAAGAAGAGTGGTGAAGGAACTTCGACATCTCCTCGACGGTCAAAGAGGATTCGAAGTCATTAAGTTCCTTTACTCTGTTTGTTTTGTGAAGTGCTGGTTATTTTGAACAATGTTGGTTTGTAATGTTGGTTTCAGTGTTAACAACATTGGGTGTTTTGTTTATGGGGAGTTTTCTATCTTAGGGGGAGTTAGTACTTTTATTTTCATTTGTGTTTGCGTCTTAGTGTTTTGTCCAGAAAGGCAAAAGGGGGAGATTGTTGAGGAATTTATTCTTGGCAATAATTCCTATTTTGTTATTTGCCTTTCTTGGGCACAAAATAAGTTAGGAAACTAGATATAGGACAATATTATGTTTCCAAGTTTATGCACAAGACTTTAATTATTTCTAGATTGTGTTTAGGATTTGTTTTTAGGTATTTACCAAGTTTAGGATCTTAGAATTGTCCTATTTAAGACATTAGAAATCCTAAAGCTTGGACTTACGGTTTTTAGAGGATTGACGCACGGATCTCTTGAAGGCGCAAGGCAAGACGCAAGACGACGCACAAGAGAAGAAGAACACGAAGAAGAAAACTACTTGGAGCCAACGTTCGTGAGAAACAAGATCTTTGAAGTTGCGTGACCGACGGAAGAGATCTTGCCATTCCGGCAACAAGTATTTAGTATCAAGTTTCTTGATATTTAGTTTTCATATATTATTTTTAATATAGTTTTCGGGTTTGTACACCCAAGTTCACAAGTATTTACTTGTGAACTAAATTTGTTAAATCGTATTCTCGTATTTTAATATCCGCTGCATAAATTTAATTTACTCTAGTTGATGTTGTTAACTGATGTTGGTGACATTGATTAACAACATCGTGAACCTGAGAATTATTCTTATATCCATAGACCTTCTAATTCTACAACTTTTACTGTCTATCAAGCACGAGTCGTTTGGGCAATCAATTGAGCAGTTTGCCTGTGATTCTTGCTTGACTATTCGTGGTACCTATTCTCATTTTTTCTGGTCGGATCGGAGACGACAGCGTGATTTGGGTCGTAGATTGGGTATATTCCAGAATATGGCGTACCCTGAGTTTGAGTCCCATAGCTAAAGGGACGTCGAGCCTATTGGAAGGGATACGACGACTGAGGCTTCGGCCTACTGGAGTGTCACCTTTCATGGTGAGTGGAAACGTGTGGTTCGATGTTTGATTGACATCATATCTATGTTTATGTGAGTTAATCTGGCTAGGCTGGCTAGGGCGGGCATTTTTTTCTTCCTCTGCTGCTTTTGTTTTTGCGAGCAGATCCGATCTAATTTAAATCAGATTTGCTGACGGTTACAATACCCGTCAATATATATATATAAACATCCCCCCCGTTACCATCGAGATTATGGTCATGATACTAATGACTGCTATAACTTGAAAAACTTGATTGAGCAATGATCCGTAGGGGTCAGTTGGCTAATTATGCCGCAGGGAGAACCAAGAGCCAACTTGCATACAAGATTTATATATGGATTGGATACTCTATTAAAATCCTCTTCATAAGTCCTTTCGTACAAGCTATTCGACCAGAATTCGTCGTTTTAACGTGGGTTTGTTATCTTAGGTTAAGATCTTCATGAGGGTAGCTAACTTCACTTCTTTTTTCTGGTCGTTCCGCTCTGTCGCCTGCCAAGAGGTTGAGACAGCTGCCAGTCTAAACGATATTCTTGGCAGAAGAGAGCATTTTTAATGCAACAACGTAGCCGTCCGCTTACCGAGGAATAGAAAGGAAGGACCCGGGGCCAGAGCAAGTTGGGTTGGGGTAGAGAGCCGTAAGCGCGGTGGCAACAAGGTTCACTTCAGCATTTGAAGCCRTTTTAATCAGTCGAGTGAGTTAGGAATCCTCTTTCTTTGGCCCCCGAATTTGGTACTTCGGTAGGGCGAGCAGCCCTTAAACCAAAAAAAAGTGGAACCCACCTTGCTCCTATCCGCTCTTCCTGGTGCTCTCACTTCCTTGCTTCAATCAACCTTGACCTGGACTTCCCATCTTCCCCACTTGATTCAGCTTGAAAACGGAAAAGAAGTTTCTTAGCGCGCTTTTCAAGCGCTTAGCTTCTGCTAGCGGCGGGGYGGCAAGGCCATGTTCTTCAGTTGAAAGCCTAAGCCAAGAAGGTACGAACGAAGTGAGGACCTGCTTTTCCCGCGGGAGGAAGAGCCAGCCTGTGAAACAAATGCTTTCTCACTTCTATCCCAAGGATACCTGAAACCATAAAAGATTAGGCCCCATTCCACCACAGGTCAGCCAATGCTAAGATAGCTCTAACTCTTTCTTGTCTTGAAACTGGTGCAAAGGTCTCATTATCATCGACTCAATACTGCTGTGTGTACCCCTTCACCACCAATCTAGCTTTGTCTTTTTGGATAGAATCATCAGGGTTTCATTTTATTTTGAAACCCATTTCACCCCAATGGCACCCGGAGGTGAAGGCAACTGGCAACGGAGAGGTTTCAGTTCACATTCATTCGACTGAACAACGCGAGCTATTGAGTCGGATAAGCCTGTCTCTCGTCGAGCAGGGTTCAATCTCTACTTTATGAATACTGGTGTGATAGGGACGGGCTCTCTATGTCGGGGCTCGGGTTCTCCATCTCGGCTTTGCAGGATTCCGGTCTTCGTCTTCCTTTCTATTCTTCTCTTTATATATATATATATATATATTATTTTTTTTTAATATTGCTGACGGGGTGATACCCGTCAGCGCCTGTCAGCATCTTTATTTTATTTTATTTTTTAATTTTTTTAATTTTGCTGACGGGCGTATACCTGTCAGCAACAGTGCCCGTCAACAAACCCATCGCCCAAATATTATGCTGACGGGCTACTCACTGACGGCTCTTGCCCATCAGCAAGCCGTCAGAGGCCGTCAGCATATGCTGACGATTTTTTGCCCGTCAGCATAAGATTATTTTTTTGTAGTGACTCCCACAATCCCAACCTCAAATTCCAGCAACAGGTCCAGTTCCATTGCTACAAAATCACCTTAATTTATGGCCAAATTTAGATGAGTTCTTGAGAGAGAATCAAAGAAAATAAAAATACACATCCAACAAAATCTAAATAAAATTCTACTAACAACGTCAAATCAGCAAAAACAAAAATAGGAACAAAAACTCTGCTACATTAACATTTTATTCATTCCACAATTGAGACAATTCAATAAATTGAGCATTAATTCCAAAACCAAAAGTATATTTGAATAAACTCGAAAAATAAAATTTTAATTATTCTCAAACTCACAGAGAATAGAAAGTACAAAGTAAAGAAAAAAATCATAATTTATTACAAAGCGAACCCCGTACTAGGAGCAGAGACGAGAGACAAACCTTCAAGAATTGCCAATCACCATCGTCGATCGTCGTACAAAAGATTTTGAATTATGAAAGTAGGATTTCTTCTTCTCAAATTCGATTAGATTTGATTATTTGTTCAGATGTCAATATTTTTTATTTTTATATTTTTTTCCGCGATTAAACTTTTCATCGCTAACGCTAGTCAATGGCGGAAAATGGTGGCCGATGAGTGGAATGTTGAAGGCCAGCGAGAGAAAGAGACAAGTTGGGAAGCTGTGGGTGGGTTTTTGCGAGAGAGAAATGAGACATAATCTGATTTGTTTTTTTAATTTTATATTTAGATATTTCGGGACGAGTTGTGAGTTGGATGGATTGACAGGGTCAAATGAGTAGATGAATATGATAAAAAGTGATTACATAATATAAGACCAGTTTCATTCAAATATTTATAATCATTTAGTTATTTTCACACGGTTAGAAATTTCAATTTATTGGCGGACTGTATTTTTTTTTAAATCCTTGACTGGGCCTAAGTACACAAATTTTAATTTCTTTAAACCGAGCTTTGGGTCAGGGCTGGGCTGGTCAGGACCCAATGGTGTCCTCTAACCACCAGGGGCGAATCTACCTTGAACCATGACGGGGCCACGGCCCCCCCAGAAAATTTAAAAATCTTAATATTATATATAAAATGGCCTCCCATAACTCACAAGTTTGTATTTTAGTCTAGTGGTTTGCATATCTAATTTCTTCTCCATTGTTCATGGTTCAACTCCACCTCAAGCCCATTTTTCCTTCTTTTTTCTTTCTTTTTATCCATTATTTTTATGTATCATTTATTCTTCCTTTTCCTCTCTTTTTATTTTCCTCATTGTCATTAATTAAATTTTAAAACAACAATATAGAATTAAAAACACCACCTCTCTCTTTCTTTTTATTTCCCATTTTTCTGTATTTCTTTATCCTTCTTTCTTCTTTCTTTTTATTTTCTCTTTCTCGTTAATTAACTTTAAAATATATATATATATATATAATTAAAAAAAAAACCCACCCATTTCTCTTTTTTTTTTCTCACCTTTCCCCCCCTATTCTCACTAATTAATGGTACCAATTTAGAAGTAAAAAAAATGTCTTCTTTATTTATTTTACCTCTCTCTAACTCCTTTTTTTTTCCTTATTATATTTAATTTCATATTCTTTGTAATTTATTGCAACACTAAAAAAGATTAAAATATATTTTTTTCCCTTGGTATAATACGAGTCAATTCTCGTCATTTTATCAAATTATTTTTGCCTTTTAATAAGCGGCCTCCCCAAATTAAGAATCATAAATCCGCTTCTGCTAACCACCGTGATGAGACTGGTGTGGCGCACCTGCAAACGAGGTCATCAATTTAGGAATAAATGTCACGCATGATGTCTTTCATTTGAATGTGCTGGATGGTGCTGACTCGTGCTCTAACATTACCCCAAGTCCATAGCATATGCAAAAATTTCAATGGAGATATATAATTACAAAGTTTGACATAGCGCACTCTTGAAATTTTATTATATATATCAAAGATGTTGGTAGCCAATATGCATGCCCACACAGTTGCCTTAAGAGAAACCAAAAACTTGATTATTCTTATGGCCACTCTCAATTCATTCATTGCCTTAATGTCATTTCTGCTTTATTCATCGTTGTCTCCCTTTTTTATTTT
>BMAC01000100.1:1810513-1825513 GCA_014905375.1 Phtheirospermum japonicum | reverse complement strand
AAGGGATAATGTTGCAGTCCTTAAGGAAAAATGCATTGTCCATGAAAGAGTATTTGGAAAGATGAATGTTATGTTTATAGTAATTTCCTGTAATTTTCTGATTTTTCTGGGAATTGTTATAGAACAATATTTCTTGATAAGAGAAATAAGGGGGAGGAATAGACTAGAAGAGGAAGGGAATTTAGAAAATGATTGTAATTTCTTCTTGTCATTCTCATCCGTTCATGCATACATAAATAACTCACATGGGAGGGGACCATTACACAACCTGATCCTCCTACAAATCCGGAAATGTAACAACTAATATGATAAAAATGGATTTAATAGAATATTTGGGCTCCAATTTTAATTAACAGCACTCTGGGCTTTTCATGACCAGGCCCATTATCTCTGGTAGGTCCGACGCCCTAACTCCCGAATTATTTGGCCCACTGGCAAGTCCGGCACCCGCAGCTTCCAAATGACCCGGCCCGTGCCCATTTTTTAATTCATTTTCAGGCTTAATCTCAATGTCCGATCCCCTTCTCAACCCTAATTCTCCAATCGACACTTCAGTTCCCAAATCCTTCGCCTTCAAGCCACGAACCATGATAATGAAGTCTTGTTGTGATGTTTTAGCTTCTGCAGGGAACAAGATCTCTGAAAAAGATCAGATCTTGCACATTTTGGCTAGATTGGGAAGTGAGTATGACGCAGTGATGGTTAATACCAACAACAACAATGCTTCATATGCTAATACAGACGGATCTCAGCTATTTGTCAATACTTCTACACAGGTCAACGGTGAAAGAGTCAACAACAATAATTATCAACAAGGCAGAGGAAGCTCAAGAGATCGCGGAGGTGGCAGGAACAGTTTCAGAGGTAGTAGGGGAGACAGAAGTCAAATAGGTCGCGGAGGAAGATTAAATGGAGGAGACAGGGTTGTCTGTCAGATCTGCTATATCTCTGGACACACAACAGAAATATGTTGGTACAAGAATGACAACTCTTACAACAATACCAAATCCAACCAGCAGTCAGTCAGAAATTCTTCACTCCATATGGCACATTTTGGGAATGGTGGAAGTATCAGCTCGCATTCGGACTATGATGCTGATACTCTTTGGTTTCCTGACTCTGGAGCAACTACGCACGTGACAAATGATCTCTCAAATTCGAATATGGCCTCAGAATATGCTGGAGGAACATGATCCAAATAGGACATGGAGCTGGAGTAAATATTAATCACATTGGTAACTCTTTTCTCAATGCTCCTCTCAGTTCTAAAACTTTTTTGCTCAAAAATCTACTTCATATTCCCTCAATCAATAAAAACCTGTTGAGTGTCTCCAATTTTACCTCTGATAATAATGTCTTTTTTGAATTATATCCCTCTTATTGTCTCATTAAGGATCAAGGCCATCTTGCTCAGAGGGACAATTAAAGATGAACTCTATCATTTCCACCTACATACCACTAAGCCAGCCACTTATCAACCTCCACCTGCACCACCTTTCTCAAACTTGCTTTATTTCCAGTTTTCAGAATAAAGAGCCCATTTCTTATCTATGGCATTCTAGATTGGGCCACTCTAGTCAAGATGTAATAGATAAGGCTTTGAAAAGCCATAATATCCCATATAACAACAATAATAAAAATTTATCTTTATGTTCCTCTTGTATGTTAGCAAAAAGTCATAAGCTTCATTTTTCAAACTCTCAACTAGCTCTCAACCCCTTGAACTCATTCACTCCGACCTCTTGGGACCAACATCCATCAAATCATCAAATGGTTTTCTTTATTATGTTAATTTCATTGATCATTTTAGTAGATATACATGGATTTATCTCCTAAAGTCCAAATTAGAAGTTTCAAATACCTTTGTCCATTTTAAAGACCTCGTTGAAAATCAACTAAACTGCAAGATAAAAAACTATCAGTCAGATGGTGGCACTGAATATAAACCTCTTGCTAAGGTTTTTCAAGATAATGTTATAAATCATAGGATATATTGCCCTTATACACCAGAACAAAATGGTGTGTCTGAAAGGAAATATAAACATCTTGTGGAGATGGTACTGTATTTGCTTGCTCATTCAAACCTACCTCTTAGGTTTTGGGATGATGCTTTCACTACTTCTGCTTACATTATCAACAGAATTCCCTGCAAAAACGAATCTTTATAAAACTCGTTTTGAGTGTCTCTTCAATCAGCGACCTGATTACAGCTTTCTTAGAGTGTTTGGTTGCCTCTGCTATCCTCATATCAGGCCCTACAATTTCCACAAACTTCAATACAGGTCAATTCCAAGTACCTTTCTTGGTTACAACACTCAATACAAAGGATACGAAGTCTTGTTACCTTCTGATAAGGTGATAATCTCCAGAAATATTGTGTTCAGTGAGCATGAGTTCCCATACAGGTCGCCAACTCTCCACACTTCACCTCGTCCCCCTTGCCATCCATCCTAGTTTAACACCCTCATATCATGAGCGATTTGAAAAATAGTATTATTCATTAAAAATACTAAAAGAATAATATTGAAAATGGTGCATACATATCGCAATAATAACTATTCTATTTAAAGGAAAATTCATTTTTCACAGCAAGTAATTTTTACACACAAATCAGAATATTATTTGTTATAATTACAGTAAGACTGATTTTCACAATAAAGAGTTTTCAAGTTTTTTTTTTACCGCGAGTCACGAAATTAGTTGTAAAGTATATCAAAACACCCTAAACTTGACGAAGAAACCCGTAGAAAATTGAGTTTGAAAAAATATAAAACATACAACACCCGCATGTCATGTGTGAATATGTGATATAAAAAATTAAAATCTATAACACACTCATAATTCTATTGAAAAAACGTCGAACATCTAAGTTGTAGTATATGTAATATTATTTTATTATTACTTTTTGCTTCATTTTTTTTCTGCATAAGACACTAATTTATTCGTATAGATACATAATGTGTGTATCAATGCATTATATTGGGATTAGATAAAGAGATTTAGAATATATTTAATATCTATTTTCCTAGGCCTAATTATTTATTTTTTTTATTTTATATTTTTTGTCTCCCTTTATTTCTACGTCTTCTTCTTCTTCTTGCGTAACAATAGTTTTTCATATATAATTTTAATGTTATTTTAAATTTATTATATTAGGATTAGATAAAGAAATTTATGTTTATACTTTTTATATTTATTCTCCTTTTGTAATAATTTTATATAACTCGTATTTTTATTAAATAAATATTTAATTCTAATAAAATTATTATAAATAAAAATTAACTCAATTTATATAGATTCTTTCTAATTAGATATAACTTATTTATATTTTTATATTAAAATAATAAAAGTAAGATATTAAATTAGGTAAACTATGTTAAAGAAAACATTAAATTAGGTAACACGTAATAAAAGGTAAATATTGAATTAGGCAAAATATAATATTAGAGAAATATTAAATTATGTAAGATATAATAAAAAGAAAAATACTAAATTAGGTAAATATTAGGCTCGGATGACACCAAAGCACCATAATCTTTAAAGCTAACGAAGCATTAGAAACAGACACATAACATAGAAGGATTTTGCATTAATATAATAGGGTTATATATATATATATAAAATGAATGAAAATGATAAAAAAAAACTATCTTTTAAAGAATAAAAAATATGTGTGGGTTGTTACATTATAAGGATTACATTTATTCTTACAAGATATAATATTAAATATCAAAATAAAATAGAAAAAAAGTTAGAAAAATGAGATAAGAAATGATTTTATTAATTAGAATAATGAGAAATCTTTTTATTATATTTTTAAACACTTACTAAAAAATCATTAAAATAACTATAGGTTCACTTAGTTATATATAACCATTATTCCCCCGGTCGTTTGAGCAGTTAACCAGGCAACCCGATCTACCTAAATAATTTGGCTCATTGGTTCAGTCTTTTTGAGCACACGTGCTTGATGGGAATTCAGAGGCGAATGACCAAGGTGATAAGGTGTTTGAAAGCACGTTTTGGCGCCCAAAGCGTCGTTCACCTTTTAAGTAAGGTATTTTTGTACGTATTTTAACTCTAATTATCATTACTATGCCTTGCCTTACTTCAGTGGAGTTAGAAACGTACCATCTTGCATTCATGTAGTTACGTGTTAGGAATCTTATTCTTTTAGCATCTTTACTGCTTTAATTCTTAAACCTCATGAGTTGAGAATTGATAACAAACTCTTTTAACTTTTAGAATATTTGCAAATATGTATTTATTGTATTCATTTGACATAACCTATGAATTCATAACCATATAAATAATTACTTTTATATTATTAGAGTATCTTCATAAATGTACAAATACGGTTGCACTTACCTTAGTTTTTGTCGAGACTTTAATGCATGTGATTTGTGCAAATGATCTTAGAACGATTTCTGATACCCTTTTTAGCCGTTTACAAATAAATAAGTTATTACAAATAAAATAATCCCTAATTAACCTATTTGAGCCTATTATTCTATTCTTTGTTAGCCACATAATTGCAAGTTGAGTTGATTTTATTTTACACTCTCGAAAAAAAGTTAGCACAAATCTCTATATTTTGATGAGAGTTGTTGTTTATATTAGTTGAATGAAGTTGAAAAGTGCAGGGATTTTGTATTATAAAAAAAATTAGGGGTATAGTGACCCACGGTAGCGGCTTTACACAGCCTGAACTAGTGGGCCATTTTCAGAAAACTCGTTGCGACCCACGTAGCGGCTGCAAGGGAAAAAAGACTTTGACGAAAAGGTTTTGTTGTTAGCTTATATTATAAAGGCTTTGTCCTGTATTTTGAGTTTTTAGGTTGAAGTGAAGTATATATAAAGTCTCAAGTGTTATAATGTTTAGTGATAAATTTAATATTTTTGTACGTTGGTTCGTATTTAGCCACTTCTATTAAAATATTTCATACCTAACCAAAGAACCAATATCGCAACATTTCTAAAGACCTATTTGATTCACATATCGCATAAATTTGCCTTGTGCACAGTGGAGACCATATATGAAGGGCAAACTTATGGGGTAATAATTTTTTTTTTTGAATTGTTTCTTTGATTTCTGATTTCCTTAATACTTTTTTGGTTTATACACATGACTTTTAAGCATATTTTGAGACTTATTGAGTTAGGTCTCAACTACTGGTTATATTTTGATAGTGTCTTTTAGCTTTATTTTATAGTATTTGAATATTATTACGTGTTTTGTATGTTTTTGTTATTTTTATAGGAATCTGGAGCGTATTTGTGCCTAAAAGAGTTTAAGGGATAAAAAATTAAGTTTTTGGGCCAAAGTTAAGAGATCATTAGACCAAGCCTGGAGTTAGCCCACGCAGCCTACGAGTCAATGGATCTCAGGGACAATTATCTATCAAAGTAGAGGTTGATAATGGGACCACTACTGCATTTTCAGGGTGGTCATAATCGACCCAAGTAGCGTCGATAGTTAGACCGCTACTGTACCTTGATTTCATGGCAACCGTTAGATACATGTCTATCGGTTAATAATGGAGTCGACAACGAGTCAAATACATTACAAAATAGCTCAAAATCAGATTTAATGTTTGGATTTATTTTCAACTATAAAAGGGAGCCCATAAGAGGTCCAAGACATCAGTTCACATCCATGGAAATTCCTTACATCATCTACCATAGTTTAATATAAAATTTGTGAGTTTGAGGGTTAGAATGCTTTGAAAGGAGAAATAATTGGAATCAAAGATCCCCACAAACCATACGATTTTATGTATCTTTGTTTTTATTATGAACGCTAGATATTTAATTAATTATATGTATGAGTTTATGGACATGTTTGGCTCGTTTCTCTTTATTCTGGGGTTTAGTATGAATAATATTTTGATAATTCTTTCAATTCAAGTATGATCCTTTTTTTATTTTTGTGTTTTGACTTTATTGGTTCATAAGTATTTGACAACATTTGTGTTTAAAAAGTTGCGATTGATTGACAACATTCTAAAAATATTAGTTTGATAAATCATAATTCGATGAGATTTATCAATAGATTTTGGAACACAAAACATTCAAATCAACAAGATTAGGAGGTTTGAGATTAGTAGTAAAGTCGTAAAGATATTTAAAACCTTTTGGAGTTCTAAGTATGATCTCAAATGGATACGTTGTTTAATATTTAGAATCAATAGTTTAATCACTTCTAGAGAAGGATTAAACTACAACTGTGATTGGCTTATAAGTGAATTGAATCAAAATATACTTGATAGATTGAAAATGATAAATATTAAGAAACAATTTCGATTCTAAACCCCGTAATATTCCTTAACACTTAAATTCTCTCAATTATACAAATTGTTCTTTGTTTTCTCAATTATTTTTATGATTGTCATTTATAACGACAAAAAACCCAATTCAATTTCTATTGTTTAGATAAAATTACATTATGTATATTATATTACTTGCTAATATTAAGTAGTTACATGGTACTTGTGGGATCCGACCTTACTCCTTTCGTACTACATTTACAATGTACACGTTCAGTTGGGTAGAGTATATGAATGGACAAGTTTTTATAACTCGAACCAATCCCCAATTAAAATAGGGGGCCATTAGATGCATTGGTCTGACTACCAATGTTTAAGCTTGGGGGAGTTGACAATTACAGTTTTTACGTGCATATTAGAGCTTATTTTGATAAGTTTATACTATAAATTATGTATTAAAAATTGTTAAGTGTTTATTTGTTTTGTAGGACTTTTCTTAAACTTTGGCATGTATTGGGCTTGAAAAGAAGAAAGGAGTAAAACTCAAAAGAATGGGTTGAATAGATAAAGTTAGAGTCCATTGGGCCTGAACGAGATCGACCCACGAAGACTTCAAGAATATGAATTAAAAGGTAGCATAACGACTCAACGTAGCAACCGTGACAAATGGCTGATTTCTAGCCTTATCATCGCGATCGCTCTTTAGCCCAGTTCAGAGAGCAGTTTTTCAGTTCAATCGTCACGACCCATTGTAGCGGTGACGACCCAACTCGCAATGAGCTCAAAAACATCCAAAAGTCATAGAACACCATATAGTAAGGATTAGAGTGAATTTTGACAGATTGTAAGAGGTTTGGCAAGAAAAAAGGAGAATAACGAATCATATTGATGTATTCGATGAAATGTCTAGCTAATTTCCTAAGTGTTCCGAGATTAGAAACAATGAATATTTGATATTTGTGAATTTTAATAAATCAAGTATGAGCCCTCTATTAATTTTGTGGTTGTATAATCATTGTTAAATAATATTTAGTATTTATTGAAATTTTGTGGAATTAAATAAATTAACTTCCCAACCCTAAAACCTCTTTGCACCTCCGACACAAAACCTTACCCTCAATTCACCTGATGCCGCACGAAAGCCAATCTTACAGCCACCCCGCCAAAATAGCAAACCTTGCTCACTTCTACTTGAGTTTATTTTGGTATGATAAATTATATTCCAAGTTTGTTTAGATTACTTTCATTTCATTTACTACAGATTTATATTGATTCTGGTGAAGCCAAGATTCCAGCTGCTACAAAACTATGTTGGAAACCATGATTGAGGTATGATGTATCCTGAAAATGCAGTAATATCAAGCCGAAATGAAGCCCAAATACTCATTAGCCTCACTCCATATTATTGATTTCCATGAATTTGTCTTGATTTTAGTTAGTATTTTAGTTCGTTTTTATTATTGTTTTCAGTGAAAGTTGGATAGATTGAGCATATTTTCGTATTTTCTTATCTTCAACTTATTTTATTATATTTTAATTATAATTAATTAATTTTATGTTTATTTTAGGTATTTATAAATACTTGAGTTTGGATTTAGTCAAGGATGGGCAAACGAGTAGAGTTTCAGCGAAAACGGGAAGCGATTTGAAGAATTTGAAGCTGCCGACTTTCTATAACGGTTATTCATCTGGAACTATTATAGTATCACTGGCCGACCAGCCCTGCCGAGCACTGCCGACCAAGCCTGCCGAGCGCTGCGCACACCTGCCGACCGCGCCTGCGCCAGTCCGCCTACATCGACCAGTTTACGTCGGTCTACAAAATAACCGTTATAGAAACCCTGATCGACGCACCTGCCCACGAACTCTCTGTAGCGTCGATCCTAAACGCGTCAATCGACAGCCGATCGATGCGACTGCCCAAAAAACACGTTTTTAAGGGTTTCTTGCTACCCAAGACTTCCCACAACTATAAATACCCTATGTATTTCATTTTTTTACACACATTATCATATTACTAGGGTTTCTAAGGCCTTTTAGGGGCTGACAACCCCAACGAGTGCCGTTTATTTTCTTAGTTTTTCTTTAAATTTCTTAGTTTTAAATCTCTAACTTTAGATTAGTATAGATTAGTTCTTAGATAGATTAGATAGCTTAGATTCAAGATCTCGACACCAAAACACTGCTGTTCGTCATTGTTTAATTAGTAAGTCTTTAATTCATTTCGTTTTAATTTAGTTTAATTAGTTCTTATGCTTTTCGATTCATGCTTGATAGTTTAATAATTGATCTTCAAACAAACAAACCCCCCCCATGTATGATGATGAGTTGTATAATATTATTAGTGATGATGATGTTAGGATTATTATGTTGAGATTGATGAAGTTGCTTGGCTAGATTTAACGGGTCTAGAGCCTAGAATCGTCGTGAACCATCAATTGGGATTTTCCCAAGAGATCGTGGAAACGATTCGAAGCTCTAGAACCCTTGGTTCATAAAAATTTTCAAAAAACCTTGATTTTTATTATTCTTCATTTGAATTAAATTCTTGATTTTATGTGTTTAGATTAGAATTTTATTTTATTCTCTTATTCCTGAACAACAAACACAAAAGGAACTTCCGAGCCTAGTTTTCCTTGAGAGACGATTCGATTCAACTTACCAACCTACACGCGATCCCGTTCTCTTGCGGGCGAGCTTTTAAATTTTTGACAAATCTTTATAAGTAGGTACACAAAAGTTCGAATCAAAATTTTGGCGCCGCTGCCGAGAAAAACTAAAGGTTGTGATATTTTTATTTGTTCGTCGTATCCTTATTTGTGTTCTTATTTCGTTTCGTTTATCGTTAGTATTTATTTGTGATTTTTTGTTTATTTCATTTTTATTATTTTCCACCGGTGCGTTTAATCTTGTGTGTTGAGTGTTGTGTTTGCAAGGCACGTCTACAACCAAAACCCAAGATTTATCAAACTGTTTTTCAAAAAAAAAAGAATAATGATAATATATATAAAAAAAATTGAAAATTAATTCTTTATTTTATTTCTTTAAAAAAATCAGAAAATTAAAAAAAATTAAAATCGAAAATATTTATTTTTCTTTAAAAAATTAAAAAAAAATGTATTATCCGTACGATGAACAACCATTCGATTGGCATCATGCACTTCGATCGCCCATTCCATTGAGCAACGCGATGAATAATTACTTTCCCAACAAGTACGACAAATTGAATCTCCCGAATTTTTATGGATGTCCAAACGAAGATGCGATAAAATTCATTCAAAAATTTGAGTTCATCACCGATAGCTCTCCGCTTCTCGGGCTTACAAGAGATCAAGTGAAGATGCGACTCTTCACTTTTGCGCTGAAGGAAGAAGCAATGAAATGGTTTGAAAGGCTAGAGCCCGATTCTCTGCGAATATGGTATGAAGTAGGCGATAAATTCATGAGGATGTTCTTCGTACCTAATGTAATGTGTGATCGTTGTGGATGCCGAGGGCATATGACGCATGAATGTTTGGTAACATTTGATGGTGATCCAAAAGAGGAAGTTGTCGTCGTCCAAGATTGGCAGCAAGATCAAGAAGCCGAAACCATTCACCATCAAGACGAACTTGCGCTATCGACCATACGAGATAACTATTCTAAGCTTACAAAGAATATGGAGGCACTGTGTGGTTAAATCGAGGATTATTTAGCGAAAAGGTTATTGAATATCTTGTTGAGAATGATGAAAGTATGAATGTCCTAGAGACAATCAGATTTAAAGACATTATACTTGATCACAATTATTATATATATCGTAATATATATGGCATTGCATTTATTGAATTATTATTTTGATTGTTTGTGATTATTCATACAAATGTTCCCATAGAGTAAATGTTGTCATTGATATGGTGAGATGTCATTGATAAAACATTACTCTTAAAATAGCCACGACTAACGATTATCAAGATTGGGATATTGATAATATAATATATGTCGGCATGTGGTCTGCATCACATTTTAGAGAATGCAGTAATTCTCACGACTGCGAATAATAGTTATTCGTGATGGACACATGGATACTTTGGAGAGTATTGGTAAACCCTACTGATAAGTTATTTATTGTATGTCTATAAACTCATCAGTGTATAAAGCGTGTGATAATCCTTCGACTTGAGGTCAATACGCACCTTATTTGCTGAGTGGTGTACTTTGACCATGACCAACGCTTGCACCCCTTTGGGGTAGATACGGCTTGTGTTGGGTGCACCATGATGTAAATGAAGGTGGTAGTTGAGCCAAGAAAGAATTCGTTCCTCGATTGGAATTTCGAGAGAGGTCACTCATAATCTCTATATTAGGTCGACTAAAGTCATTGGCCAAGGCAAGAGACATGTTCAATATAGTAATTGAAGTATTGTCTAGTTGTCGACTAATAAGGATGAGATAAATTGATTAAGCCATTGAGATAGACACTAAGATAAATCTTAAACTTAATCGAGTGATTCGGAATGAAAGTAATTTCACCAAAGCTTTGTATAAAGGTTATAATTCGTTGAGTTCAAGTGAATGTTCTTTATATATTGAGTTCGTACAACTAAGCCGTCTAGGAGTTTTGTTTGGATCATCATTGGATTGATGTCATATATAAAGGCCTATAGGGTCACACTATATGCGATTAGTTTTCCGATTTAAGAGTGTATCAAGAAAGTATTAAATATTCAATTTAGAATTGTAATATTTAATTGTTAATAATTATGATATTAATTTCTATTTGATAGAATTTTTTTAATTAAATTAAACTGGATTTGGATTTAATTATATATGTTATATTAATAAAGGTACTTGAGCTAAAATTATTTTGGGCCCATGTCTTGGACAAGTCCAATCCGTTTTAGGATTAGGGTTCTCTTATGTACCTAGTATAAATATAACATTAAGGCATAAGTTGTAAACAATGAAAAATATGAGTTTTTGAAACACAAAAAAAAATCCTAATTTTGAGATTGGGAGTTCTTGAGTGACCGCCCGTCGTCAAGCGTTAAATTAAATATTTATTTTCCTCAGCTTCTCTCAACTAACCAGTAGTAGTGATAAGTAAGGGTCGTACCCACGAGGAGTGTGGTTAGATCGTGATGATTCGTATTTTATTAAATTAAAAATAATTGGGGAAGGAATTGTGAACTAATTTAACTAACGAAATAAATACTAAAAAGACGAGAAAGAAAATGATTAACGAGAAATTCAATAATAATAAAGGCCTAGTTCTAGTTCGGTTTCCACCCGCAATTCACTCGTTTAACCAATCACAATATCATAATCCATTCATCATATGCGACTAAAAACCCTAAGTAGCAATAAGCTCTGCTACTCGAACTTGCCCTTACCGTTTACTTAATTAAAATAAGCTCTTTAATTGAATCTAATTATTGAACAACCTAGAATAAGCTCTCTAGGTTCAACCCAACAACATCATTAATAATTAGGAAAATAGATTAATCTAGGCAATAAACGCATAAGCTCGGTTCATTCAACCTATGTTATGTTGTCCCTAATGATTCGCAATCATTAGTTGCTTCAGAGAAATAATAATTACGACAATTACACGGGAAGCAATCCTATTCCTAGCAATAGATAACCAATCCCTAATCTAGGTGATCAAGCCAAATTAAGAATTAAGCAATCATAAGTTGAAATTAGAACAACACAAACAATCACATATGAGAACGAAAGATAATATTGCATAAATCAATCAAACATAGCTTCACGAGGGTTTCAACATCACTAGAACTAGATAATAGGTTTACTCACTCATGGAGTTAAGAAAATAAAAGAAAAGGTTCAGATAAACAAACAAATCCTTGATAAAATAGGAGAGACGATGTGTTGAACTTGAATCTTGCGTCTTGGAACGTCAATCTTCAAGTTCTCTTGCGTATGGATGATTTGGGATGAATTGGAACCTCTATGGACCTCCTTAGAACCCTAGAATATGTTGTTGTATATCCCTCTGGGACGAAATAGGGTCGGGTTTATATAGGAATCCTTTTTCTTTCCGAGCAAGTTTTCTTCCAAAAATAACTCGGCCAAGTCGGCGTCGACGGAGCGTCGACTGACGCAAACCAGCCCTCGGCGTCGATGCGCATCACCCGCCCACGTCGTCCTGCATGGGCGTCGACTGACGCCCTTCCAATCGACGCTTCAGAGAATGAGCATCGACATTGCGTCGACTGACACCCTTCCAATCGACACTTCAGAGAGTGAGCGTCGATATTGCGTCGACTGACGCCCTTCCAATCGACGCTTCAGAAAGTTCCGTCGACATGGCGTCAACTGACACCCGCACAGCCAGCGCAACACTGCACATCACGTTGACTGACGCGAGCCATCCTTGGCATCGACGCGTCATCGACGCAACATCCCGATTCTTGATTTTTCTCTCGTCGATTCTTCAATCCTCGTCTCTCTACTTCCTTGTGAGAAATCCTTCGATAAATATAGCACCAAATACTGCAAAATAGAGAAGAAATATACGATTGGTGCTTGATTGCTCATAATAACAATTATGCGAGAAATAAGCATATATGATGATATTGAGCACATAAAATCACCGGAATTAAACCGTCAATTAGCGTGTAATTTCTCACTTATCAAATCCCCCAGACTTAAACTTTGCTTGTCCTTAAGCAATATGAAGAATTAAAGCATAGGATAAACATAATATAAGTAACTCACTCAAATTAGCCAAGTGAATTTATTCGGACTCTAGGCACCACTACATTTTTAGAAATTTCAGACGTTTCATGTATTGGCCTAGGTGATCCAAGTAGCTTGGCAACCCCTTTTTATACACGTCACGTCAATGCACTATGGTGCCCCCTCGTTACTCAATGGTTTGACTCTATCCATTGTTGGTTACGATCAGATATCTCGTCCTCTCCCATTTATTTATTTATTTTTATTTTTTCAATTAAGGCCCGCAGCTCCGCACTACCGTCCTTGACTTCATAATGATGATAAGGCGCTGGATAGGAGGATTGTCTTGATTGGGTGTTTGATTTGTTGAGTTCACCTCCGCCATGTTTTGAGAATTTGATATGTGATGCGCCTTTTGAGCACGTGCATGAATTGTTGAGCTACTAGCATCTTCGTTGGACTTCGCTCATTGGAATTTGTAAGCGAATGCACTTGATAAATACGGATAGGCAGCTGTTTCGGCACCTCAATTCTTTTTGATTTTTCAATTTTCTACTTTCACCATGCCGGTATACCCCAACCGGACTTTATTTGACTTCTGTTTCTACTAACGAAATATCATCACGCAACCGCCAACTTCAAGGCCCCACACAAACTCATATTAAGTACGGCAACCACAAGTACACATCAACCACGCAATAATCTAGAATTGACGCCCCACATATGAATCACAAAAGCACTAACATGCGTACCTTTGACCTCTAAATCAAATGACGACTAAAGACTTTAACCGAGACATAGTTCATCAAGGAAATTCAAGCAAGTACTTTTAATCAAATTCTTTCCAAACCTCCGGGATTTATCAAAGATTTCAAAATTTTATCAATCTCACTCCCCCAAACTTAAACATTAGCTTGTTCTCAAGAGAATACAAAACAAGAACAAGCACGTCATAAATATTATGAGGAAAGAGTAGGAAAAGAAATCACCCGGGGAAATGTCGAGGGGTCTTGGTCCTATTAATTATGATGCTCGGTCCTTTGAAAAGTGGCCCACACATCCAAAACAAGTCATCGCCTCCAAAGCTGCAAGAAAAATAAAAAATAAAAATAGAAAATAAAACAAGTAAACATTGGGTTGCCTCCAAACAAGCGCTTTTGTTTAAAGTCGTTGGCTCGACTTATTCCCTTGATCAAGTCATAGGTGGTGCTTCCAACTCCATTCGTTCCTCATCAACAGAGCGAAACCCTTCATAATACGGTTTTAGTTGGTGTACATTCACCTTGAACGTCTTTTTCGTATTCAGGCTAAAAATCTCCACCGCACCATGCAAGAATACTTGGGTGACAACAAACAGTCCAACCCACCTTGAACGCAACTTACCGGGAAATAGCTTATGCCGAGAATGAAAAAGTAACACTTTTTCGCCCACTACGAACTCTTTCCTTGAAATCTTCAAGTCGTGGAACGCCTTCATCTTCTCTTTATAAATTAACGAATTTTCAATCGCTTTGTTCTGGATTTCCTCCAATCCTCGTAGTTGTAACTTTCTTAGCGCACCGGCTCCATCAAAATCAAAGTTACATTGCTGCACGGCCCAAAACGACTTGTGTTGGAGCTCCACCAGCAAGTGACATGGCTTCCCAAAAATGAGGCGATACGACGACATCCCAATTGGTGTCTTAAACACCGTGCGATACGCCCACAGTACATCCTTCAGCTTGATGCTCCAATCCTTACGGTTTGCTTTGACGGTCTTTTCCAAGATGGACTTGATTTCTCAGTTCGAGGTTTTAGCTTGTCCATTTCTTTGAGGATGATAGGCCGTAGAAAGCCTATGAGCAACACCATACTTTCGGAGTAAGGCCTCCACCGTTTTGTTGCAAAAGTGGGTGCCACGATCGCTTATCATAGCTCGAGGGATCCCGAACCTTGAGAAGATCCGAGATTTAATGAAACGTGCAACAACATTCGAGTCATTAGTTGAGGTGGCCTTCGCTTCCACCCACTTGGAGACATAATCCACCGCCAGCAAAATATAAATATTTTTGAA
>BMAC01000100.1:1787309-1809426 GCA_014905375.1 Phtheirospermum japonicum | reverse complement strand
AACGTAGCTATGGTATCAATCTTAGATTTATCGACTTCAATTCCTTTCAACGAGACAATGTGTCCTAGAACTATACCTTGTTCCACCATAAAATGACATTTTTCCAAATTTAGTACAAGATTAGTGTCGACACAACGTTTCAAAATCAAAGATAAGTTCTCAAGACATACCTCAAAAGAATTTCCATAAATGCTAAAATCATCCATAAATACCTCTATAATCTCGCCAACGTATTCCGAAAAGATACTTACCATACATCGTTGGAATGTGGTCGGTGCATTGCAAAGTCCAAATGGCATTCGGCGATAGGAAAATGTGTCGAAGGGGCATGTGAAGGTAGTCTTCTCTTGATCCTCGGATGCTATAGGAATTTGGAAATATCCCGAGTAGCCATCCAAAAAGCAGTAGTATGAATGGCCCGCCAACCTCTCAATCATTTGATCAAGAAACGGAAGAGGAAAATGATCCTTGCGAGTCATGGCGTTAAGCTTACAATAATCAATACAAACTCGCCATCCCGTTTGAATCCTTGTCGGAACCAGTTCGCCTTCTTGGTTTTTGACCACCATGACACCCGACTTCTTTGGAACGACTTGAGTCGGGCTCACCCACCGACTATCAGAAATGGGGTAAATCACCCCAACCTCAAGCAGTTTCAAAATTTCCTTCTTTACCACCTCCATCATTGGTGGATTCAATGGTCTTCGAGGTTCCCTAGATGGTACAGCATTCTCTTCGAGTAGATTTCGGTGCATACACATGGAAGGACTTATCCCTCGCGAATCTGCTATGGTCCACCCGATTGCTTGCTTGTTATCCTTGAGTACTTGTCGCAGTGATGCCTCTTGGAAGTTGTCTAAGCGAGATGAAATGATCACAGGCAGTGTTTAGTTATCGCCCAAGAAAATATACTTTAAGTGCTCTGGTAGGGCCTTGAGTTCGAGCTCTGGTGCCTTGACTGTAGATGGTACGGCTTTCTCGTGCGACTCGGGAAGTTTGATGAAATTCACATCTTCGTTTCTTGGTTTTGAACTAAGTGCGTGCAAGCCCGACATTATCTCTTGTACGTCATCCTCCCAAGTTGGCTCAGTTAGAGGGTAACTCAAAAGCAGCGAGTCCTCCCCCAAACTTCGTGTGACCATTGTCTCGAGCTCATCTTGTTTGTGTATTTCGAGAAATTCCTGTGCTAGATAGTCAAAGCAACCAAGTGCAAAAACAGAGTTATCGCAGTCAGGAGATCTCATAGCATCAAAAATATTGAATTGACAAATGTGACCATCAAATTCCATTGTTAAAGTGCCTCGAGTAACGTCGATCTTTGTCTGAGCATTGTTAAAAAATGGTCGCCCTAATAAGATAGGTGGTGATTATGATGCGGACTCATTCTTGCTCAACACATAGAAATCGGCTGGAAAAATCAACTCGTCCACCTTTACGAGGACATCTTCAACAACTCCATCAGGGTAGGCAGTGCTTCGATCGGCAAGTTGGATCACTACCACAGTTTTCTTCAATGGCCCAACTTTCAAACAGTCGAAAATAGTGCGTGGCATGACGTTTATTGACACCCCCAAATCCATCATGGCTCGCTCAAGTCGCATGTCTCCAATCGTGCATGGAATGAAAAACATGCCCGGGTCATTCCGCTTTTGTGGCAAGCTCTTTTGAAAAACAGCCGAAATGTTAGCTCCCATTAGGATTTTTTCGTCTCCTTTCAACCTTCTCTTGTTGGTGCATAAGTCCTTGAGGAATTTGGCGTAACGAGGAATTTGTTTGATCGCATCGGCAAGTGGGATTGTAATCTCCACTTTCTTGAAAACGTCCCGTATGTGCCTCTCCGTGTCTTCCTTAGCTTGGCGCTTGGCGCTTGACTCTCGATGGGAAGGGAAGTGGATCGGTCCTAGGAGGGGAAACAATGGGGTTATTAAAATTATTAGAAGGTTTTGGATTACCATTGTTAGCACGTTTTAGCTCCGTATCTTCTTCCTCTGGTTTGTCTTCATTTTTCGGCTCTAGCACTGGATTGGCCGGTCCTTCCACTTTCTTGCCGCTTCGCGTTGTTATGGCGCTCACATTCTTCGGATTTACCTCGGTTTGAGGTGGCAGTCGRYCGCCRCCTTGCGCTTCCAGTTGGGTTATGTGCACCGCCATTTGACTCATTTRCATCTCCAAGTTTTTTATGGATGCCTTGGTCTCTTGTTGAAATTGGGCGGAACTTGTTGCCATTAGTTTCACCATCTCTGCAAGTGATGATGACGAGTTGTCCCCTTGTTGTCGGGTCTGGTATTGGTTCGGAAAGTTTTGCCCCCTTTGTTGAGCTTGAGAGGGCCCTTGATCTTGGCCTCCTTGCTGATCCTTCCATCTAAAATCGGGGTGATCACCCCATCTTGGGTTGAAGGTATGGGAGTACGAATCGTATTTTCTCCCTTGCCCATTTCCGGTTCCAAACGCATTCACGTGTGCCTCGCGTACTGTGTCAAAATGTGGACAGTCATCAGTAACGTGCTCCACTGTTTCGCATAGGACGCACGGTCGAACCTTTGGGGCTCCTCCCGCACTTATCATGGCCTTCAATTCAATTAAATGGGCCTGCAATGAATCATTAACCATCTCGTTTACCGATTTCAATGAAGGATCACGGCTGCCGAATTGTTGAGAATTGGCCGCCATGTTCGATATTAGTTCCTTTGCTGCCGTCGGTGTTTTGTCCATCAAGGTGCCTCCACTAGCAGCATCAATCATATTTCGATCCGTGAGACACAATCCCTCGTAGAAGTATTGGATCAAAAGTTGCTCGCCCATTTGGTGTTGAGGGCAACTCGCAACAAGCCTCTTGAATCGTTCCCAGTACTCATGCAACGTTTCTCCTTGCGCCTGCCTAGACGAACAAATATCCTTTCGAAGATTCGCCACTCGTGATGCGGGAAAGTACCTCTGCAAAAATGTTTTCTCCATAGCCCCCCACGTGGTGATGGATCCCGAAGGTAGGTAGTAAAGCTAGTCCTTGGCTAGGTCTTTTAATGAAAAGGGGAATGCCCTTAGCTTGATTTGCTCGTCTGTGACCCCAGCGGGTTTCATGCTTGTGCAAATGACATGGAACTCTTTCAAGTGTTTGTGCGGGTCCTCGCCAGTGAGTCCATGGAATAAAGGTAGGTGATGGATTATTCCGGACCGTAGCTCAAATGTAGCATCGTTCACCGTTGGAAAAATGATGCACAATGGTTGTTGAGGAAGGTCGGGATTTGCCAGCTCCTTTAATGTTCGTTCAGCTTGAACAGCCATCATCTCGTTTTCTCGTTCTTCACTCTCGCTTGAAGAATCCTCGGATATGTAGTTGGGTAGTACCTGCTTCAAGCTTGAAGCCTCCTTCTTCTTCTTCAACTCACGACCTTTCTTGTTGATATTCGGATAATAATGCAAATTTTTCTTCCCGGATGATCTCAAGTTCATTCACCTAAGAAAACAATCAACAAGAGTTCAAAATGTTCCCAAAAAAAATAAATAAATAAAAGACTAAAATCACAATTTAACGCATCACTCCCCGGCAACGGCGCCAAAATTTGACCGCCCGTCGTCAAGCGTCAAATTAAATATTTATTTTCTTCATCTTCTCTCCACTAATAATTAGGCAAATAGATTAATCTAGGCAATAAACGCATAAGCTCGGTTTATTCAACCTATATTGTGTTGTCCCTAATGATTCGCAATCATTAGTTGCTTCAGAGAAATAGTAATTACGACAATTACACGGGAAGTAATACTATTTCAAGCAATATATAACCAATCCCTAATCTAGGTGATCAAGCCAAATTAAGAATTAAGCAATCATAAGTTGAAATTAGAACAACACAAACAATCGCATATGAGAACGAAAGATAATATTGCATAAATCAATCAAACATAGCTTCACGAGGGTTTCAACATCCCTAGAACTAGATAATAAGTTTACTCACTCATGGAGTTAAGAAAATAAAAGAAAAGGTTCAGATAAACAAACATAATCCTTGATAAAATAGGAGAGACGATGTGTTGAACTTGAATTTTGCGTCTTGGAACGTCAATCTTCAAGTTCTCTTGCGTATGGATGATTTGGGATGAATTGGAACCTCTATGGACCTCCTTAGAACCCTAGGATATGTTGTATATCCCTCTGGGATGAAATAGGGTCGGGTTTATGTAGGAATCCTTTTTCTTTCCGCGCAAGTTTTCTTCCAAAAATAACTCGGCCGAGTCAGCGTCGACTGACGCAAACCAGCCCTCGGCATCGAAGCGCATCACCCGCCCGCGTCGTCCTGCATGGGCGTCGACTGACGCCCTTCCAATCCACGCTTCAGAGAATGAGCGTTGACATTGCGTCGACTGACGCCATTCCAATCGACGCTTCAGAGAGTGAGCGTCGACATTGCGTCAACTGACGCCCTTCCAATCGACGCTTCAGAAAGTTCCGTCGACATGGCGTCGACTGACGCGCGCACAGCCTGCGCAACACCGCACATCGCGTCGACTGACGCGAGCTATCCTTGGCAACGATGCGTCATCGACGCAACATCCTGATTCTTGAGTTTTCTCTCTTCGATTCGTCAATCCTCGTCTCTCTACTTCCTTGTGAGAAATCCTTCGATAAATATAGTACCAAATACTGCAAAATAGAGAAGAAACATACGATTGGTGCTTGATTGCTCATAATAACAATTATGCGAGAAATAAGAATATATGATGATATTGAGCACATAAAATCACCGGAATTAAACCGTCAATTAGCGTGTAATTTCTCACTTATCATTGAGCTGCCGTGAGATTTCCTAGCTTTCTTCACGATAGCAATACACTGGAGTTAGATCTTGCAGTCGGAGAATTAATCGCGTGGATACCTTAGTGTTGAACTCGGACCTGGATTTACTATAAGGGTTTCATGCTTTTATCTCGTTTATTTATCGGATAAATATATTCGTTCACAGGATGGATCTGTTGGATCTACAAAAATTTTAAACTTCCGCTGCACGAGCATGGTGTTCATCTCTACGAATTCCAACAAATGAGATGGTGGCTGAGGTAATCGAGCAAAATTTCCCTCCCCTATGCCATTATATAGATTTTAATATTTTTCAGGGTGTTGAGGGAGATGCTAAAGATTTGAAGGACTTCGGAGTGTATGAGGAATTTGCCATTTGTTCAACGGATTCCCTAATTTTTAAGAAAAGTAGAGGATCACCCTATGCTACACTTTCATATTGATATGTTCGTGGTGATCAATTATTTGCTTTTTCGACCTCCGAAGCATATTGAAATTTTTGTTCTACGACTTGCTTTCCGTGCTCGCCTTGGTGATTTAAATTGCCTGCATTGACTCTTGTAGAACACTATGGCATGGCACGATCGTCACTTATTTTTGGATCCGGGATAGCATCGTTCGTAGAAGACGTCGAGCTTCCGACGTTAACCAAGCACTTCTTGGGAGGCAACCAAAGTATTCATTTTATTTTCATCTTCTTTAAGTTTTACTAGTTAGTTTGTTTTTGTTAGTTTGTTTTGTCTTTATAGGTTTTATTCAAGACATTTTCGATCACGAGTTCGAGACAAAGGATTATTGCACGAACGCCTTTTTGGAGTTGCTCGCCAATTTCTCAGGGATTTTCTCTTATTCCCTATCTCCCTTGCTTTTCTTTTCTTTTATTTATGGCAATCAGGAGTTTGACTCGTTTTTAAAGGGGGGGGATGGGGGGTTTGAGTGTTATTTATAGTAGAATTTGTGCAATTTTTAATTTTTTTTTACGTGATTGATTGCTATTGTTGCGCTGAATTGTGTTTGTATGGCTTGCCTGTCAAAGTTAATTAAGTATGATTTGAAGTTCTTATCTTTTGAGCGTGTATAAGTGCATAAAATTTTTTAAAATTATTATTTATATTGTAAAATGGTACTTGGACGCAATTGATTTCGCAAAACCTTAAAAGCAGCGTCAATTCAAAACTTTTTCATACAAAAAGCCAGTGAGTATCTTGAGTGATTATCATCTTTGCAAGTGCTTGAATAAGTTTCAGTCTTGATATCTCTTTGAAACCGCTGTGTGTAGTTGACTTTGAAAAAGAGGTTAAGGCACAGATATAAACCTTATTCTGGCCATATCCATATATTTTTAGCCACTATAAATCCTGAATGAGCCAAACATAGCCAAATAATCCATGCATATAGCCATGAGTGATTTTATTAAGTTGACCCCTACTAACCCATTAAAAGCGTGGGGTAAGAGTTCGTTATTTTTATTGGTTGTTAGTGCTTTGGAAATTTACCAGGGATTTATGAAATTTTTGTAATTAAAGACCACCATCCGGAAAAAAAAGAAAAAGAAAAAAAAGGATACTCCATAAAAATTATAATAAGGGGAAATTTAAAAAAAAAAGAAAAAAAATAAATAAGAAAGGATGGTGAGTCTTGTTGAGTAATTGCCTACGCGCTTAATTTAAGGCTTGAGTTTATTGTTTATTTTCGCGTGAAGCCTAATATTTAAGAGGAAAAAGAGTTGTGTTGAATAAGAAGCACATTATAAGCTTCAATTTTGTTTAAGTGGTTTGAGCGACAAGTCGGTTTTACAGTTTACGAGTTGAGAAATAGCCCAAGTTGAAGGCTATGTTATGAGTGTTTAGTGAGGTATTTTTATTTTTGAATGAGGTGAAGCAATTTTGCTTGTGATTAGATTAGGTTGAGTGAGTTATTTAGCCACACGACTTATATATTCCATACCCGTCCAAAGAGCCTTACATTACAACCCGAAAAGACCTTTTCCAATTCTTTGTTGATAACACACTTAATTTACGATTGAGAAGAGATTAATTTTCCGTGCTTATTTATTGTGCTTGTATTTGTATGATTTGAGCATATACACGTCCCATGCAGAAAATACTTGAGTGCTTTGAGCATACACCCTATATATTACCCTTTTGAGAGGATGCATGAATTTGATTTTTGGAGCGACAATGTAATAAAGGTGGAGTGATTGAAGTTGGTTTGCATGTATCTATATTTTCAAAATTAATTATGTAGCACGACGCGACTCCTTGTTTAAGCTTATTTTCATTCTTGTTATACTTTGAAACTATCGTTTGTTCGAGGACGAACAAACCAATTAAGCGTGGGTTAGTTGATTACCATGAATTTGTCTTGATTTTAGTTTGTATTTTAATTCGTTTTTATTATTGTTTTCGGTGAAAGTTGGATAGATTGAGCATATTTTCATATTTTCTTATCTCCAACTTATTTTATTATATTTTAATTATAATTAATTAATGTTATGTTTATTTTAGGAATTTATAAATATTTGATTTTGGATTTAGTCAAGGATGGGCAAACGAGTAGAGTTTCAGCGAAAATGGGAAGCGATTTGAAGAATTTGAAGCTGCCGACTTTCTATAAAGGTTATTCATCTGGAACCGTTATAGTATCACTGGCCGACCAGCCCTGCCGAGCACTGCCGACCAAGCCTTTCGAGCGCTGCGCACACCTACCGACCGCGCCTACGCCAGTCTGCCCGCATCGACCAGTTTACGTCGGTCTACAAAATAACCATTATAGAAACCCTGATCGACGCACCTGCCCACGAACTCTCTGTAGCGTCGATCCTAAACGCGTCGATCGATGCCCGGTCGACGCGACTGCCCAGAAAATGCGTTTTTAAGGGTTTCTTGCTACCCAAGACTTCCCACAACTATAAATACCCTGTGTATTTCGTTTTTTTACACACATTATCATATTACTAGGGTTTCTAAGGCCTTTTAGGGGCTGACAACCCCAACGGGTGCCGTTTATTTTCTTAGTTTCTCTTTAAGTTTCTTAGTTTTAAATCTCTAACTTTAGATTAGTATATATTAGTTCTTAGATAGATTAGATAGCTTAGATTCAAGATCTCGACACCAAAATGATGGTGTTCATCATAGTTTAATTAGTGAGTCTTTAATTCCTTTCGTTTTAATTTAGTTTAATTAGTTCTTATGCTTTTCGATTCATGCTTGATAGTTTAAATTTTTGATAAATCTTTATAAGTAGGTACACAAAAGTTCGAATCACTTATCATACCACTTCTCAATATGTGCCAAAGTGGCCGTTGTAGTTTAAAACTGTTGTATATGAAAGAAAGTAAAGAACTCATATTTGAGAAATATTTGGTATTCAACTTTTCTTAGATATCATTCAATCATATTTCAATTATTACATCAGGGAATGTCGCCACTATTTATAGTAAAAGTAACCCTAAAATATGTGGCTAAGATTGCTACAGTACACTATTTCAAATCGTGTGGTCACTATTGCTACAGTACATCTTAATAGCTGGATGTACTAGATTAGGGCTGACATCATCAACGGACGTCGGGTAGGTTATCCTCATCTGAGACCCATTGCCAGTAGTACGTTCGACCTCTGGGCGACCTCTCGTGCGACCTGAGAGGTCGCCAACCTTGCGACCTGGCACTGCACTCATCTTCAGGTCGCCAGGCATTAGGTCGCCAACCGTGCGACCTGCCACTGCACTCATCTTCAGGTCGCTAAGCATTATATGACCAGGCGACCTGAACTTATCAGGTCGCTCTCTATTATCCCCCCTCGATTTGAGTATGGCTATAGGAAGAACAGAGAGCTTGTTTCGGAGCTGAGCAAAGAATTGATGAGATAGCGGTTTGGTGAAGACATCGGCAGTCTGATCAATAGAAGGGTCAAACCGAACCTGTAGTGATTTCTTCGCAATGAGGTCATGAACCAAGTGAAGATCTAATTCAAAGTTCTTCGTACGGGCATGGAGAACAGGATTTGAGGCAACAACAATAGCACTCTGATTATAGACCCAGATTGTAGGAACAGTAGGAAGAGTGACCTGAAGCTCGTGTAGCAAGGATCGGATCCACACTAATTCAGTAGTACCATGAGCAAGACTGCGATATTAAGCCTCGGTGCTGGACCTCGAAACAGAGGTCTGCTTCTTAGAACACCAAGAGACAATATTGCGACCTAGAAATATACAAAAACCAGTGATGGATTTTCTGTCATCCAGATCACCAGCCCAGTCGGAATCCGAAAAACCTGTCAGAGTAAAGAATGAGGTTTTACTATAGGTGAGCCCATAAGAAGTGGTACCAGCAAGATATCGCAGAATTCTCTTGACAGCTCGCCAGTGTGTGCTGAGAGGACAGTGTATATATTGGCACACTTTGTTGACACTGTAAGAAATTTCAGGTCGAGTAATTGTGATATACTGAAGAGCTCCAACAATACCCCTGTACAAGGTTGGATCAACAGTGGGTTCCCCTTGGGACTTAGAGAGGACAGGAGAGACAACCATCGGTGTAGGGGTGGCTTTAGCTCCAGCCATACCTGCTTTTTCAAGAAGAGTTAAAATGTACTTTCCTTGATTCAAATGTAGACCCTGGGCGGTGTGTGAGATCTCAATGCCAAGTAAATAATGAAGTTCACCTAGATTCTTTAATGAGAAGGTTGAATCAAGGTGATTAATAAGCTACGAAATTCCGACCTTGTCGCTGCCTGTGACAAGGATGTCGTCAACATACACTAAGACCCAGATGCAGACTGAGGAAGTGTTGGAGTAGAAGAGAGAGATATCATCCCGGGAAGCAGAGAAACCAAAACCAATAAGAACAGCTCGCAATTTTCCAAACAAGGCGCGAGGAGCCTGTTTAAGCCCGTAAATAGCTTTCGGCAATCTGCACACCTGAAGATTGGTACCCTCCTATTCAAAACCAGGTGGTTGAGCCATGAAGATTTCTCGGTCCAGCTCACCATGCAGAAAGACATTATTGACATCCAATTGTTTGACTGACCAATTACAATTGACTGCAACGGAGAGCACAACCCGGATAGTTGCAGCTTTAACAACTGGGCTGAAAGTGTCAGAAAAATCAAAACCAGGCACCTGAATGTATCCCTTGGCAACCAATTTGGCTTTATAGCGAGCAACAGCTCCATCAGCATGAGTTTTTAGTTTGAACACCCACTTGCAACCAACCAACGACTTGCCCGGAGGTAGCTCAGAGAGAGACCATGTCTAGTTCTTAAGGAAAGCTGCATACTCTTCACACATAGCCGCTTTCCACTTGGGATGTGTTAAAGCTTCAACGTATGAGGAGGGCTCCTTGAATTCGAAAAGCTGCGCACTGAGCACCCTGGGCTTGTAAACTCCTACCTTAGCTCTTGTGACCATATGGTGTTTACCTGCAAGAGGGTTAGTACGAGGAAAAGGAGAAGCATGTGGAGAGCTCGTAATTGGTAATTCAACAGTAAGAGGAATAGTATAGGGACTAGATTGACTGGAGGATAGTGGTATTGGTTGATGGGGAGAAATGGGAGATTGGAACATTTGAGGGGGGGGTGAGGTCGCGCGGTATGGATTCTGGGGTACCTGTATGAGAGGAGGCGGACCAAGTATGGAGGGCTGAATATGATACTGTGGTGAGGTCGCATGTGGTTGTGTGGAGGTCGCTATCACATGTGGCGAGATTACTGGCACATGTGGTGAGGTCGCAATGGTTGAACATTGGAGCAGGAGTGAGGTTCAGAGTTTTTGGAGAAGGGAAATTTGAGCTCGTCAAATTCCACATGTCTGGTGATTATAACCTTGTTATCTGGCAATAGGACTTTGAAACCCTTATAGTGTTCACTGTAACCAAGAAATGTACTAGGAAGCGACCTGAACTGAAGCTTGTGTTTATTGAGCGGTATAAGATGAGGGTAACAGAGACACCCAAAGGGTTTAAGGTGAGAGTATTTGGGAACTTGATTTAGTAGTAGCTGATGAGGACTTTTGTACTGAGTGGTTTTAGAAGGTAATCGATTTATGAGATAGACAGCAGTGGTAAAGGCATCATCCCAGTATTTGATAGGTAGATGAGAGTGAGAGAGGAGAGAAAGACCTTTTTCAAGAATGTGTTGATGTTTTCTTTCAGCAAGGCCATTTTGTTGAGGGGTGTAGGGACAAGAGATTATGTGGTGTATCCCTGAGGAGTGAAACAGGTTTATAAGGGCTATAAATTCTCCCCCTCCATCACTTTGTACCGATTTGATTTTAGAATGAAACTGAGTAGGAATAAGATTTTGCAGATGAGTGAAGGCAGCGAGCACATCAGATTTATGCTTTAGCAGATAGATCCAAGTATATCGAGTATAATGATCAATAAAGGAAACATAGTAGGAGAATCCATTCGAGGATTTGACAGGAGCAGGACCCCATACATCTGTATGTACAAGATCAAAGGGTTTTGTATATTCGGTTCCTGGAGGAGAAAAGGGTAGCTTATGACTTTTACCTTGAAGACAAGCACAACCAGTGGAAAAGATAATTTTATCATTATTAGAAATGGAGAGATTACAGGTTTTTAGAACTTTTTGTAATACATTATTGGCAGGATGCCCTAATATAAGGTGCCACAACTGTAAATCTGCTTCTTTATTCGAATCACTAGACTCAGTGATGAAGATACTAGGGTCTTGTCTCATTAAAGAGGTAGATGGGGTTGATGACGAGCTGGAGGTGTTGGCGAGCTGGATGTCAAATTTGTAAAGTCCATTCCTAAGAGACCCTCGGAGAAGAATTTGATGTGTATCCTGGTCCTTCACATAATAAGAAGTATGATGAAATTCAAAGTAAACAGAGTTATCTTGAGCAAATTGAGAGACAGTAATGAGGTTCTTAGTGATGTGCGGAACATGAAGAAGTTTTTTAAGTAAAAAGGATTTCTTGCTGGAATGAAACTGAGAATTACCAATATGAGAAATACACAAACCTGATCCATTCCCTACTTTAACCTTGTTGTTTCCTTGGAGTTATGAGGCGATATTGAGATTAGCAAGGTCATTTGTGACATGACTAGAGGCTCCAGAGTCTGCATACTAGCTCGCATCGCTGCCTGAACCTGACATCAGCTATAAGGCGGAGGGATCAATGCACTGAGTCACGGGATAGGCGCTGTAGGAGATCATTGAAGTGTTAAAACTATTCTGTGCATTGGAATGTGCGGTGTAGGCAGTATTAAATTGATAATAGCACTTATCAGCAGAGTGGTTAGAAAACCACAGATTTGACAAGGCGACCTGTTTCCTGGTCTGAAACCTCTTCCACCTTGTCCTCTGTAGCTGTTCCTTCCTCTGCCACCTCTTCCAGGGTGGCGACCTCTTCCTCTGTTTGCCCCTGCACCAGTCCAGGTGTCCTTTTTCTGACCAGAGAACTGATTGGCGATGTTGATAGTAGGGCTTGATCCTTCTGTGTTGATGAAGTTGGATGCATTTGCAGCCTCCAGTCTGTTCTCAAAACTTAATAACATAGCTAGAATGTTCCTGAGGGTGAGTGAGTCACTCAGAGCTGTAGCTGCTACCACCACCGGGTCAAAATCTCCTCCAATTCCGGTGAGAACATGCATTGCTTGGTCTTCTTCTGAAACTGGTTGACCATCTAAAGCTAGCATGTCACAACAAGTTTTGACTTTGTTAACATATTCTCTGATGCTCATGGTTCCTTTCTTGATAGAGGAGAGCTGCATCTTGTACTGCATTTTCCTAGCTGCAGTTTGACTGGAAAAGTTGGCCTCCAGAGTTTGCCATATTTCTCTTGAGGATGCAAGACCAACCATCATGGTGAGAAAGAGAGGAGAGAAATTGGCCTCTAGAGTTTGCCATATTTCAGAAAGAGAGGAGAGAAGCCAGGATGCTAACAACTGATCTTGCCGAACCCAGAGCATGAATTCCGGGTTTACTGCTCCTTCGGCGATCCGAGATGGAGGTCTGATTTCTCCAGTGAGATAGCCTTCATGCCCGTATCCTCTGACGGTTGTGTAAACTTGCATTTTCCAAAGTAGATAATTTGAGTCATTTAGTTTGATTGAGATTAGCTGGTTTTGCAGCTGGATAGCTGAGTTTGAGCTTTGAGAAGAGAGAGAAGTATTTTAAATTATTGAGTGAGAGCTCGCTTGAGCCTCATGATATGGAGGTGTGTTACCCTCCATGAGAGATAAGGAAAGGAAAGAAGGAGACGAGAGAAGAGGTGTTCAGAGTCAGGTAAAAACCTGGTCTGATACCATGAAAGAAAGTAAAGAACTCATATTTGAGAAATATTTGGTATTCAACTTTTCTTAGATTTCATTCAATCATATTTCAATTATTAAATCAGGGAATGTCGCCACTATTTATTAAAAGTAACCCTAAAATATGTGACTAAGATTGCTACAGCACACTATTTCAAATCATGTGGTCATTGTTGCTACAGTACATCCTAACAGTTTGATGTACTAGATTAGGACTGACATCATTAGCGGACGTCGGGTAGGTTGTCCTCATCTGAGACCCATTGCCAGTAGTACATTCGACCTCTGGGCGACCTCTCGTGCGACCTGAGAGGTCGCCAACCTTGCGACTTGGCACTGCACTCATCATCAAGTCGTCAGGCATTAGGTCGTCAACCGTGCGACCTGCCACTGCACTCATCTTCAGGTTGCTAAGCATTATATGACCAGGCGACCTGAACTTATCAGGTCGCTCTCTATTAGTATAGACTAGAAACATATCCTGCTATTGATTAATACAATAATTAAACACGTCAGTTATTTAGAATCTGATTTTAGGCTTATGTTAGGGTTGTGTCATTCCAAGTTTTCATCGCAAACTGTTTGAGTGCACTAGTTGTAGATAGTAGATTCGATCGTACAAGATTTTATTGGTGACCCAGATTTATCAGGAGCAGCGTGGCTTCTTAAGCATTACACCCCCTTTTTTAATATTTACATTTGGCAAACACTTGTATTAGGCCGGATTAACGGGTTATGACCCGTTAGGCCATCTGACCCATACTATAATGTATTAGTTTTTGTACTGTAATGTATTAGTTTTTGTACTGTAAAGTATTAGTTTTTCATAAATCTCTGACCCGTGCTATGATGTATTTGTTTTTTGTACTGTAATATTTTTTTAATATGATGTATTAATTTTCTTTTATAATGTATTGGTTTTTGCACTATAATGTATTGCTATGAAATTTTGGATTAACGGATGATGCGTTAGTCCGACCTAACGGATCATCCGTTAGGCCAAAACTTCATATCAATACATTATAATGCAAAAACCAATACATTATAATAAAAAATCAACACATCATATTAAAAATACATCACAGTACAAAAATCAATACATCATGTTACATGTAAGAAATTTATGAAAAACTAATATTTTATAGTACAAAAACTAATATATCACAGTACAAAAACCAATACATTATAGTATCGGGTCAGATGGCCTAACGGGTCATGACCCGTTAATCTGTCCTAACATAAGTGTTTGCCATCCTTTTATTAAATAATTAAAAGGGTGAGATAATAAAGGTGGGAGATTTTACACAAATTAATAGAAAGATAATTGGTATTATAAATATAGGATAAAATGACCATAGTATCATTTATTTAAAATAATTAAAAGTGTGAAATAATAAAGGTAGGGGTAAAAATAGTAAAGTAACCTTTAATTCTAAGTATCAATGATTATCTTTTGAAAATATAATGCGACAGATAGAATGAGACAAAATATTTCAAATTGGGACGGATAGAACGGTACGTAGGAAGTACCTAATAGCCATAAAATGTAACCATAAACAATATATAATATTTTGATTCTCGTTGCAGTTGCCCGTGCTATTTATTATAATATAAGCTAACACTTTTTTTGATTATTAATAATAATTTTCATAAGTGATACATTAAATCTCTAATTGTAACACTCATGCTAACAATTTAGAATATTTCCTAACTATCTTTTATAACATTTTATTCAATGGGTTATATTTTTAAATTATATATAAGAAAAATTCTTTAGAGTTTGAACCTCTAACATTGTGAATCAAGGAGCATGTGCTAATCATCTAGACTACAATACTTTTTGAATAAAATAACAATATTTATTATATCATTTTTAATTTTCTCAATTTTTAATACAAGATAAACTTGATATTATTAAAATTCAAATCAACAACCTTATTATTTGAATCATCCCAAGTCGGCAATAACTTTATTTTAGATGGTTATTTAACATAACGTAAATGATTGTTAGATTGTATATTTATTACTAACTAATTGAAGAAAATAAACTAATTTTATTAATTTGAATTAATATAAGAGAAATATAATTCATCAACTAGCAAATAATAATATAAATAGAGCGATACTTATAAAGTGTTACAGATTTATAAGTGTTACCTATTTAAAATTATTACATAAAAGTGATAATTATTTAAAGGGAAATTTACCTTTTTGGTCCATGGCAAACACTTGTGTTAGGCCAGATTAACGGGTCCTCACCCGTTAGACCATCTGACCGATACTATAATGTATTAATTTTTGTACCGTGATGTATTGGTTTTTGCACTGTAAAGTATTAGTTTTTCATAAATCTTTACCCGTGCTATATATGATGTATTGATTTTTGTAGTGTAATATTTCTGTACTATGATGTATTGGTTTATTTATTATAATGTATTGGTTTTTGCACTATAATGTATTGATGTGAAATTTTGGCCTAACGAATGATCCGTTAGTCCGGCCTAACAAGAGTGTTGCCCTTGGTCCATTATGTTGTCCATTTTTCAATTTAGGATCAAGATATTGTCCACTATCAAAACACATACACGAAGTTGGCAAAATCATCAAAAAAGGTACAAAATTATCCCAATCGGGCTTTTTTGCTGACGTGGCGTGATTCAATAGTTTTTTATTATTTTTTTAAATATTAATTGAACAAATAAACCTGAAAAAGAAATCAATTTTTGTCCATTATATTGACCACATTCCAAAAAAGGTACGTGACATTGACCATCATTAAAGCACATCTGCTAAGTTGGCCAATTCATCAAAAATGGTCCAAAAAAGGTTATGTCGAGATTTTTGCTGACGTGGCCTGGTGCTATATTTTTATTTTTTCTATAATTATAAACATTACAAATATATTTTGACCTCCCTTTTATTTTCTATTTTTCTTTTATTTTTCCTTTAATCTAATCAATAAAATTTGAATCAATAAAAAATGATTAAAATTTTAAGATAAATATAAAAATATAAAATAAATATTAAGAAATTATAAAAATTTATACTAGGAAATGATTATTAATAAAAATAATTAGCTAATACAATTAGATATAAATATAAAACCATAAAATATATTATAAGAAATTATAAAACATACATATAATTTTATATGAATAAAATTATGTTTATTTCTAATTTTAATTTCTTATTATTAAAATCATACTAATAATAAAAAATAATAAAAAATTTATATTTATTTTATAATTTTGTAAGATCTACTTTATATTTTTTATTTATCACTGACTTTTTTAAGTTTTTATTTAATAAGATATATTAATTTGATTCAAGGAAAAAGAATGAAAGGCAAATAGGATTTGTCTTCAATTTAATGTTAAAAGTTAATAAAAATGATAAGAAAATATAAACTAACGCCAAAAATGCCTCGATCAATTTTTTTTTGGATCATTTTCGATGAATTGGTCAACTTAGCAGATGTGGTTTGATGATGGTCAATGTCACGTACCTTTTCTGGAATGTGCCTAATATAATGGACCAAATTTGATATCTTTCTCAGGTTTTTTTATTCAATTAATGTTTAAAAATAAAGAAAAATGATAAGAAATTATCGAATCACGCCACGTCAGCAAAGAAGCCCAATTGGGATAATTTTGTACTTTTTTTTGATGATTTTGCCAACTTCGTGTATGTATTTTGATAGTGGACAATATTTTGGTCCTAAATTGGAAAGTGGACAACATAATGAACCAAAAATGCAATTTTCCCTTATTTAAAAGTGTTATCTAGAAATATTACATAAAGTGTTATTTAGAAATTTTACATAAAGTGGTTACTTATTTAAAAGTATTATCTAAAAGTGTTACTTATATAACTAAAGAGTGTTTTTTAAATAAAAGTGTTACCTAAAAGTATTACTTATTTAAAAATGTCATGTAATTTTATATATTAAGAAAATCATTACAAAAGTGTTACGTATATATATCATAAATTGAATATGTTACAAAGATGTGTGATACATATAAGATCATTTACGTTGTATTGTACTTAATATTTTTGATATACGATCATGATTAAACTGCCACACTTCGTACAACATACTCTCGAGAACTTCGATATTCTGTAATGTCTGACTTTAGTTAGAGATTTATTTTATTTTAAGATTAAATTATAATATATTATAGAAAATAGAATATTTGATTAGAGAAACATTATTATAGAGATAAAGAGTAGATAACTTAATATATATTTCCATCTAATTATTTTTCCGGTACTATTTCATTTCAACCTCGTTTTTCTTATATACTTGCTCAAGCTATATATCTTACAAGAAACGAAATATCACAGCACACATCTATCTCTGAGAAAGAAATTCCACCAACTCCAACTAGGAATAGTTGAAAAGGTGCAGAAAAATATAAAATTGTCGGCCATAAATAAATATGGTTTCAACAGTCAAAGAAAAGCATGTCTTAACCACCCAAGCATCACATTATATATTCGCCTTTCTTCGACTAGATTTTGTATCAGACAACAGCCCCACCAAATAAATTGAAACAAATTTTCTTCTTTTTGAAAAATATTCAATTCAAGTACGTACTATCCATTAAATTCAAAAATAAAAATAAAAATGAAACGTAGACATACACACACAAATGAGAACAATTTAGACAATTGAAAAAACATCTTGAACGTTTCATGGCCGACTTCTCATTTCCAACCGACGCCATCGCCCTTGTGTTTGTGTTCTTGGATTTTCTACTCATTTTCCTTGTTATGCTCCCCCTTCTATTTTCAAGACAATAGTTCAAACCTTTTTTGAATAAGTGTTGTGTTAATAATTATTATTTGACGTTAGTAATTCGAATTAAGTTCATATATATATATATATATATATATATATATATAAAAAGGGTTGAGTTTCGATGAGAATAGGTTCGTGGGTGAGAATGGGAATGAATTCTAGATATTATAACTAATCTAGTCTAATGGTTCTAATCTAATTAAAAAAATTAAAAAGCTTCCTTCATTAACTGAGGATAAATCCTAAGCCCGTAATGTACTCGATTCATCTCTTCCATCCCGCCTAGTGCCTTTGAGAATCAAGGGGGCGAAACCTCACAACACTGGTAGCGTTTGCTTTTCCTTGCTTGGTAATTGATCTTTGCGATCCCTTTTCTTACTTATCTTCTCAAAAAGGACGAAGTCCTCATTCGCTAGTTTCTGTTGTGATTTCTCAAGGAAAAAAAATCAATTAATTGCAACTCCACGAAAGCCCCTAATTTTTGATAAGTTTCGATCGCATTTCGAAAACTTGATTGTCATCGAAAGATCTTGTCTCCTGCTCGATTCATCAAATCAGTTCATCTAATTTATCCGCATAATTTTTCGATCAAGCAGCCGTAAAGAAACGAAATTCATCAGAACACGCCTGTGTAAAACTTATCCTTCTCGATTTGGTCTCCTGCTCGATTTTTTTCTGGTTCTACGAGTTTCAATTTTAGTTACACCCCGATGGCTTCGATTTCGAATGAATCAGGTAATGTTTTATTTTAATTAGGGGGTTTCATCTAATTTCAGGATTTCATATGATTTTTGGATTTTTGAGTTTGGATCTTTTGAGTTAATTAGGTAATGTCCTATGCGTGTTGTCATCTGATGCAAGTCTGATGTGGTTTGTGCACAAGTAAGTGTCAGTATGTGCACATTAATGTCTTCACTTGTGCATGATCGTACAGTACATATAGTGTTTGCACATGTTATGATTAAAAAGCCCGTCTGATATCGTTGTCGTTTGATGCAAGTATGATGTGGTTAGTGCACAAGTAAGTGTCAGTATGTGCACATTAATGTGTTCACTTGTTCATGACAGTAGTTATGGTGTTTGCACATGTTATGATTAAAAAGTCATGTGCGTGTTGTCGTTGTCGTATGATACAAGTATGATGTGGTTTGTGTACAAGTAAGTGTCAGTATGTGCACATTAATGTGTTCATTTGTGCACGATCATACAGTAGCTATGGTGTTTGCACATGTTATGATTAAAAGTCATATGCGTGTTGTTGTCTAATTTCATTGTCGTCTGATTTAAGTCTGATGTGGTTTGTGCACAAGTAAGTGTCAGTATGTGCATATTAATATTTTCACTTGTGCACGATCGTACATTAGCTATGGTGTTTGCACATGTTATGATTAAAAAGTCTTGTGCGTGTTGTCGTCTGATGCATGTGACGTGGTTCGTGCAAAAGTAAGTGTCAGTATGTGTACATTAATGGGTATACTTGTTTGCGTCCCATTAAAGTATGCACAGTATGTCCCATATGGTTTAACATTCCTATGCGCACTATCTTTTGATGTCATTTCAGTTGATGTGCATTGATTCAGCTGAAACGTTCGCAGGTGATGTTGAATGTTCTTCCCAAAATTGGTAGTATCTAGTGTGGTCTAAACAAGGGTATAAGAACAACTTATTTCGCACATTGTAATATGCAAGTCATTTGAATAATAATGCAAAAAAGGGATCAATTTGTAGATTTCAAGAGAGACCCTTAATAGAGTTTTCTTATTTTTTATTTTTCTTAATTTTGTAAACTGATTTATGCATAAGTAAGCATATATTTGTGCAAAACTGTGTAATAAAATTTGCACAGTAGTACAATAAAAATCTGCATAGTAGTATTTCATGAATTCCTATTAAAGTTGTTGGTCTATTGAACTTTTGGTACTAAATATGAGATTGAGCTATGGTTTTTTCGTATTTCAGAATTAATAATATTTAGCCTTTTTTTTCATCAAATTTGTTTTGAGTTTTTTTTATTGATATACCATATACCATAGTTTATTAAAGTAAAATCTTGGGAATTGTAAGACAACCAAAAAAATGAATCGACAATCCAGTTCAATTTGGCAGATTTCATTACCCAATTGATTGTGTTGTACTTTTGTACTTTTGCGATGGACCATGAGTTTTAGGTGGGTTATGTTTATGTGCACATGTAAATGTCAACATGTGCACAGTTATACAATAGAATCTACACAATAATACAATAAATTATGCGCACAAAAATAGAATAAAATAAACTGAAGTAGATTATTTTCCACTATTTTTTATATAATCACATGTTGTAAACATATATCTTATTCAAATCAGAACTTGAATTAGAATTTACAAGTGGACAAAATGATAATTTTAGGACAAAAGATCTAAAAGATCTCTTTTATTTTTTTAGAACTTTCTAATATCGTACCACATCAACGGTGTATGGGTCAGTCAAAATTCTACCTAATGGTCATATCGTAATGCTGTTACAACAATTTGAAATAAAAAAACTAAAACTAGTGCATATTACTCAACATAATGTCATAATTAAATTATAACTCATATCTTATATGAATTGAGTAACTCATACTACTAGATTTCGCACATTAATTTGAAATTCTATGCACATTAATCATTAGTAGATCGAATAGAATCTAAACAGACTACAAAAACTAAAATTCAAAAATTTTACCCATACCTTGTTTTGTTTTTTTTTTTCGGTCGCACTTCGCATAGTTGTCTTCCAATTAAAGACTTGGGAACATGGGGACTCTCATCAATCTCGATTTTCTTCATTCCTTCTGTGATGGAAAACAGAAACAAAACTTTTTTATATATATTTTTCAAAAGAAGTTAACTTTCAAGAAGAAGAAAGAAAAACTACAAGTACTTCTAAACTAATGCATTTGGATTTCAAGAGAAAAAAACACTACAAATCATAAAGCTAAGGCCAAAAACAATAAAACACATCATGAGAAAAAATTCTAATCTTACGTATCTTCTCCCAACAAATTACACATTTCAAATTCACAGTTAACAAATAAAATAAATTAATGCTGCATTTTTACATAAGAGGGACTCACAGTTAAGCACCCACATCCCCTAAGTTACTTTATGGAAAGAAGCTTCACGTCCTTATATTTCTGATGATTGGCCATGACATCATCCATGATCTCATCCTTCAACACACATGGGCAATTGTAGAGTGGCTACAGTTTCTTAAAGAATTTAGCATAATCATTCTGCTCAAGTTGAAATTCTTAATAATGAACTGATTCGAGAAATATCAATTGTGATTCGCATAAAATAAATTATGAAAAAAGAAAAATCCTAATGTTCAAAAATATTAAAACCTGAAACTCAATATATGCTCAAAAAAACTGAAATAAATTCAAATTCCACAATAAAAAATTGATTCGAGAAACATATATATGTGATGAGCCAAAAATATACTTCAATTCACACACAAAAAAAAAACGAGGAAAAACATACCATCATTCTTTTTGGGTAGAGATTTCCATAACTTGCAAAATCTGGAAATCGGTGAAGAAGGGAGAGGAGAAAAATAAGGGGAAACAACAAACCCGGCAACACATGATCAATTGAGATCGATGAGAAAGAGGGAGGAGAAATCGATGGCAAATTGAGAAATGTTCCTCTCTCAAACACAGATAACTTCGAGAAATTATGAGATGGGCACGATACGTATAAACAATCTGTCTTTTAATTACTGAAATACCACCGGGTATTTTAATCACAAGCAGTAAAGTTAATGGTCAGGATCCATTCTCACATAATCCTAATCATATATATATATATAGGTGGGTTCAAACGGGAACCATGTCATTATATGCGAACCTGCGAATTAATACTTTTATTATATACCAGCAGTGCTTTTATTATACAATCCTAATACTTTTAATCAAATAAGGAGATACACAAAATCTGATCCATCCATTTAATTAGATCTAAGGCTCATAATTGACCCTAGGTTCACATTTAAAGACATGGTTCTCATTTGAACCTAATCATATATATATATATATATATATATATATATATATATATATATATATATATATATATATATATATATTTTATTATACAATCCTAATACTTTTAATCAAATAAGGAAATACACAAAAAATCTGATCCATCCATTTAATTAGATCTAAGGCTCATAATTGACCCTAGGTTCACATTTAAAGACATGGTTCTCATTTGAAC
>BMAC01000100.1:1726910-1786690 GCA_014905375.1 Phtheirospermum japonicum | reverse complement strand
TATATATATATATATATATATATATATATATATATATATATATATAGGGTTGGGTTCAAATGAGAACCCGTCATTATATGTGAACCTAGGGACTCATCTTGACCATTAGATTGGATAATCTTGATGGTTGAGATCATGACATGTCAGCATGGTAATAATGTAAAAAAATGCATTAATTAATTAAAAAAGTATTTTGGACATATATCAACGTTTACAAAGAGCACTACATTGTTCTTTAGAAAGCACAATACAATATATATATATATATATATATATATATATATATATATATATATATATATATATATATATATAAAGGCTAGTTTTTTTAAATAAATTTCTCAAACTTTCCCGGTCCATTTCACTTACTAATTTTTGTAATACATATTTATTGTTTATATAATTATTTATGTAAAAAAGAATTTGGATTATGATTTCTGAAAGTTAAAAAATACAAAAAAAAAAAATCTAAAGTAATAATAAGCATTTAAAATCAGAAAAAAGATTTAAAATAAATAAAATTTATAAAATAAATAAGCTTTTAAAGAAAATTAGAAAAAAATAAAATAAATTATAAAATAAATGTGAGACAATAATAAAATTTAATAATTCTAAAAACTACATATAATAAACTATTATAAAAAAATCTGAAATGAAATAATACAAAAATATAACATAATTCTTTAGAAATTATAAAATAAACTGAAGTAATAATAAACTTTTTCAAAAGTAAAAAAGTAAAATAAAATAATTATAAGATAAAGCTAAGGGCTATAAATAAGTTTATATGAAAGCTCTAAACTAAAATTAAAAAAAACATAAATATTAAAAAATTTGAAAATAAATATTACGGAAATATAAAATATATCTTAAAAAGCATAAAATAAATATAAAAAATTATAAATAAGTTTTAACATTTAATTTTGCGAAAAATATATTGGCCCCCAATTAAAAGATGTATTGACAATATTTATATATAGAAAATTATAAATATTAATTGAGAGTTTATAGTTTTTTTTTTCAATTGAAATTGTATTGACAACTTTGTGTGTGTGTGTGTGCGCATAAGATAAAAATTTTATATCTTTTTCAAATATAAAACTTTAAGACAAAAACTCAATATTTATATTATTTTAATTTGACCCCAAACTTTAAGATTTTTTTTCACTTTACCCTCCAAACTATAAGATTCTTACACTTTGCCCCCAATTGCCCGTTGATGGAATTTAAAAGGGATATTCCACCGGAAATAAAGTTTAGGGGGCAACGTCAAAAATTATTGTACATCAGGGGGCAAAGTGGATTTGAGGGGCAATGTGTAAAAAACCGCATACATTGGGGGGCAAAGATAAATTTCCCTAAAATAAGGCTAAGGACTATAAATAAGTTTCTCTGAAAGCTCTAAAATAAAATAACTAAATAAACATAAATAATATAAAAATTTTGAAAATAAACATTACGAAAATATAAAATATATCTTCAAATATATAAATAAATATAAAATTTATAAATAAGTTTTAATATTTAAGTTTTAGGAAAATATATTGACCTCCCATTTGCTCTCTTATTTATTTTATAATATTTCCTTTTTTTTATTTTGAATTTTTAAACTTTATGATTTAAGAGAAAGTATAATTATAAGTGCTTATAATTTTTATGTGGTTTTATAAATTATTCTCAATATTACTTTATATCATATTATAATAATTATATTTATTTTTATACTTTTTGGTTATTCAATAGTGTAAATAATTGTTTAGATTATTTTAATTATTTTTTCACTAATTTTATGATTTATTTGCAGATTTAGTTTATTTTATTTATATATATTTCTTAGTTTTTTAGATTTATTAAATGAGTATTTATAATTATTTAATTATATTTTATCCTCCAAAAGAACCAAAATTGGATAAGCAGCTATAAAATCACTAAAATTTAATCTAACATGGGAATAATCATTTTTACATTAATTATATACACCAAACTTAATTTTTATTTATTTTTTTTAGAAAATAAAATTTACATTTATATATACTTCTTTTTTCCTTGTTGGCATGAACTTTTTTTATCACGTCCATCAAAATTAATTAAAAAATCATCTTATTTTGTAAAATTAAGTAAATTGTGTGATTAACATTTTCAAGTGATTGTCTATATTCAATTGATGGAATTACACATTTCACTATTTAAGGAGATAATTTAATAATTTATTTTGGTTCATATGTTTTACTTCCATGAAATTTTCATAAATAAGTTTAGTTGGGTTAGTTGATATTTTCTAAACGCTGAGTCCAAAAGGGCTCCTTTGCCTTGCAAAGAGGCTTCATTTGAGTGACTTGGGTTGGGTTGGGTTGGGTTGGGTTTGGCTTGATTGTTAGTTTGTTTCAAGAACGAAAATACTGGTATATGGAAAGTGTAAACTTTTATAATGAATTCGAATATAATGAAATAACACAACTTATTTTTAACTGAAACCGTTTTTTTTTAATATTAATATGATTTTGGTGACCGAAGTAAGAAGTATCTAACTTTTATATTTTACTACTTTAAATAAATAAAAGTAATTTAACATCTATGGCAACTATTTGAAATTACATGTTTCAATCGAATCAACTCAATTTGTTTGATAATTATTAAATGAAAACTATAGGTTCAAAAATTTTAAGCAATTCAATGTGTGTTTTCAGTAAGTGTATATATTTGAAAAAACATATAAATATGTTATTTTATTTCTTACTTTTCTATATTACATTATTGAAAAAATTAAAAACCTAAAATATACAATCAACTTTAGTTATGTGCATTTAATTTTTTGGAAGACAAACGTATATGATTTGAACATTTTATCCACATATTTTACAGTTAATATACGAAAAAATATGTTAGGAAATTTTCACTTTGTCATTGAATACAAAGACTAAACAAGAAGAAGCGCGCAATAAATCAGAATATTTTACATTAAAATTTAGAAAATATAATATATAAAAGTGACTAATATGATTGTTTCATGACTAACTAAATGGGAGAGATTGAAACAATTGGTATGTGATGATGACAAGTTAAATTATAATTAGATGTACAATGTAGTTTACAAAAGGTTGTTTTATAATTTATAAATGTGGAGTTATTTACCTTTGATTGGTTTTAAATGTAAGAATTTATAAAATAATCTTAAAATAATAATAAGCTTTTTAAAAAGCTCAAAAAATAAAATAAAATAACTTAAGGTTTATAAATAAGTTTTAATAATTTTGAAAATTCAAAAGTAAAAATTAAGAAAAAACTAAGAAATCTGAAAATAAATATTACAGAAATCTAAAATAAATGTTGTAAAAATATAAAATAAAATCTTAAAAAAACATGAAATAAATTTAATAATTCATAAATAAATTTTAATATTTAAGTTTTATAACAAAAATATTTTCCCCCTACGAGGGTTTATTTTATATTTTATGATTTATTGATTTTTTTAATTTTTGTGATCTTATTTTTTATATTTTTTGTATATTTTAACTTCCAAATTTAATAAATAGTTTAATTTTTTTTGTGTGAATTTATAAATTATTTTCAGTATTTTTTATATTATTTTATAATTATTATGTTTATTTTTATATTTTTTGGTCTCTAATATTTGAAATTATTATATTAGTGTTTTTGTTAGTTATTGTCTACATCATGATGTCACTACTTCTATAATTTATATACACAAATCTATATACAATCAATATCAAAATTTTTGTAGTACATTTAAAATTTTAACGTGGGAACAATCCTTTTTACATTAATTATTTACATCGAACTCAATTCTTATTTATTTTTGTTAGAAAAAAAACTTTGCATTTAACTTTAATTTACATATTTATTTTATTGACTTGAACCTTCTTTAAAATTCACGCCCATCAAAATTAATAAAAAAGATATCTTAATTTGTAAAATTAAATAGGTTATGTGATTAACATTTTCAAGTGATCGTCTATATTCAATTGGTGAAATTACACATATTACTATTTAAGAATATAATGTAATAATATATTTTGGTTCATATGGTTTATTTTCATGAAATTCTCATAGATAAGCCTGGTCGGGTTAGTTGATATTTTCTAATCTTCTTAGTTCAAACGGGCTCATATAACTTGTGAAGAGCTTCCTTTGATTGACTTGGATTGAGTTTGATTTCTGATAGACCAGTTGGTCTGGTTCAAGACCGAAAACACTAGTATATAGAAAGTGATGAATTCAAATATAATAAAATTACACAACTTATTTAACTGAATGCGATTTCTTTAATATTAACATGTTGGTGACTAAAGAAAAAAAAAAATTCCAACTTTTATACTTTAATGTCTTAAATAAAAATAAAAGTAATTTCACGTATATGATAATTATTTGGAACTATATATTTCAATGGAATCAACTCAACTTGTTTGTCAGTAATTATTAAATGAACATTATAGTTTTAAAAGTTTTAAACAATATAACTTGTGTTTTTAATAGATGTATATATTTGAATCAAAATAAATAATTAGGTTGTTTTGTTTATTACTTTTATAAATTACATTATCAAAAAAAATAAAAATCTAAATTATACAATCAGTTTTTGTTATGCGAATTTAATTTTCTTAGGAAGACAAACATATATGATTTGAACATTTTACCCATGTTATATTACATGTTAATATAGGAGCAAATTTATTATAAGACTTTCACTTTGTCTTTAAATACAACGGCTAAACAAGAAGATGCGCGCAATGTTCTAAATATTTTTATATTAAAATTTTGAAAATTTAATATATAAAAGTGACTAATATGATTGTTCTACGACTAACTAACTGGGAGGGTTTGAAATAATTGGTATGTAATGACGACAAGTTAAAATATAATTAGACGTATAATTGGTCTACATAAAATTATTTTATAATATATAAATGTAGAGTTATTTATCTTTGATTTATTTTAACTTTACTTCTGTTTACCACCAACCGTCATGACCTGGGTATTTACATTAATAAATTAATAATATTACACTTGCATCAAATGAATATAAACCACCATCTATTTCAATTCGTTCGTGCATCGCCACCGGGTTAAGCACTAGTGTATATATATATACTATATTATATATATAATATATATATACTATATATATATACTATATATATATGAGGTTTTGGAGAGAGAAAAAATGTTAAGTGGGAGTAGAAAAGAGAAAAAATGTCACGTAAGATTATTTCTTTTTTTAATTATGTAGTAAACTTCTTAACATAATTAGGATAAATACCCTAATTAATATTAATGATGATTTAATTTATTTCTTTAACTAAAAAGCCAACTAGAATTAGTTTTTTTTTCTTAATTATGTAAGAAAAATCTTAATATAATTAGGATAGATACATAAGTAATATTAATATGATATATAATTATATATATATATATATATATATATATATATATATATATATATATATATATATATATATATAATCACTTATATGTTATTTTGATTTTTATTGTGAGTTTTTGTTATATCTTTTACTTTTTTTATTATTTTTTTATTGTGAGTCCAACAATATAAAATTTATCACTTTTTGCCAAAAATAATTTGACAAATTTTAATGTAAATTATACAAAATGCGCCAAATAATATAATATTTCTTTTATTGGTTATCAACATGTTATTTATCATATATTATTACGATTCAATACTTTTTTTATTTGAATTGATCTCATAAAGTCAATATTAATGATGATCCACTTTTTTTATTTAATTAAATGTCACATAGGATTAGTTTCTTTTATAATTATGTATGATTTTTCTTAACATAATTAGGATAGATACTTTAATTAATATAAAAAGAATCAGGATTAATATTAAAGACAATAAGCTCATTTGAATATATATATATATATATATATATATATATATATATATATATATATATATATATATATATATTATTTTAGTTTTTATTGTGAGTTTTTTTACGTTTCTTTATTAGAATTTAGGTTAAAAGGACAAAAGGGGAAAATAGAGAACATTTCTTGTTATTAATAATAATTCGTTACATAATAGATGTGACATGCTACATATTTATAACATCGCTAGGAACAATCTCGAACAAGAATAAAAAGGAATATACCCTGTAACTGTCATATAAATGACAGTTGCTCCTATTCGTACGAGGTGTCACACGCCGTGCATGTGATCACAAGAAGCCAAAACTTCATGCACACAAAGGACTGTTAACGACCTGTGCTAGCGACCTAGCTTTAGGACCTGTAGCAATCTGATCTGGCGACCTGGTCCAGCGACCTGTAGTAATCTGTCTTGGCGACCTATAACGACCTGGTCAATCTTGCGACCTGTGACGATCTGGTCGATCTCGAACCTTGTCTAACATTTTTTAATTGAAACTCCAATAATATCAAATTGTCACTTTTTTTTTTCAAAAATACTTTGACCACTTTTTTTAATTAAATTGTACAAAAATTCACAACACAATATACCTTAATATTTATTTACTGGCTATCAATAAATTATTTATCAAATATTATTATGTTTCAATACTTTCTTTATTTAAATTGATCTGAAAAAATAATGTATTTTGTTACTAACTCAGACACGCGGAAAACAATACAAGTACAAACCTAATATCGAGTGAAATGAACACTGTTGCATCAACCATATTATATTTGGAAAAAGATTAACTAATTCCGAAACCAAGAAGGGAAGGCCACCTTTGAAAGCAAATGTTGCTAAATACTGTAATCTTGAAAGCATCCACGTCATACTGAGTTTCTATTGATGTTTAGAATCAAATTAATTTTATTAGGTATGCATTTACGTTTTACATACCAATCACTTCAACTTCATTGTAAAATTTATATTTATACTTTATTTAGTATACTTATACTATTATTCTCTCACTGTGCAGAGACAACAATGAGAAGATTTCTTTTCATATCAATGTTGTAGTAGACCTACAATCCATGATAAGTAGCGAAAACAAATTGGTTAAGTCATTTAGAATGGCCAAACAAACGTTTGGAGAGGATAGTGTTACTGAAATGAAATTGCGTCTACTTTGGAGAAGAGGGAATGGTGGAAGGATGTACAATGTTTTAGAAGTGGATGAGTTTTTTCTATTGGTTGTTGGTGATCTTGATCTTCAAAGTGATAACATGAATATTGTAGTAGAAAGAGATTTGACAATTTGAAAGGTATCAACGAGTTGCATTCTTCGTACTCTAAAATATCTATTGCTGTCTCAATAAATAAATTCTTAAGGAATTAGGGATAGTTCCTAGCATCAATACCATTGTATTGTGACAACATTGGTGCTATTGCGCGAGCAAACTGAGATCCACGAACAGTAACAAGCATGTACTAAAACGCTACCACTTGATCACGGAGATAATGGGGCACTAAAACAAAATAACCAAATTCCAACGGATAAAATATCCGTTGGAATTTCCAATGTTATAATATACTGTTGGAAAAGTCCAACAAAATTCCAATGAAATATAATACTGTTGGAAGAATTTATTGGAAATACTGTTGGAATATGTAATTCCTACGAAAATTCCCACGAAAATTCAACCTTTGGAATTATAAAATTTTAAATTAGAAAAAAAAAACCTGCCAAAAAATAAATCATAATTCAAATTAGAAAAAAGAAATTTGCCAAAAAAGAAAAAAAGAAAAAATTATGTTGAGTTCAAGAGAATTAAACCCTTTACCTCTTTAATATTAGGCCACCTTAATACCATCTGATCAACAAGGTTTTTTTGTAATTATTTGATCTATTAATATTTAACACTCAAATTTATTTATTTTTTATATCAAAATACCAACCATCTTTTCCTCTCCCACGACTGCAAGTTCAATTCAACATTGCCAGAAATTATTTTTTGATTCAATCACGAACCCTAATTATCTGCGTGTGTTACAATTTTTCTTCGATTAGTCATGCGTGTGCTACTATCCCACTCTGAGTCAATCTAAACGTTTAAGGTGAATTCTGAGTTTCTCGTTTTTGCCGCTAATATTCGCGCCCTGACTCGATCTGATCTGGTCCAGCAATCCTTTGGTATTATCGACTGCAGTTCTCTTCAGGTCTGTAAACCTTTATCTTTTTTTTTTATTAATTTCCGGTCTATTTCATATTTCTAGTAGCTGATATTTATGTTTAATGAATTGATTAATTTTATGGATATGATTTTGGGACGAATTTTGACATTTAGCAGATATTTGTTGATTTCCCCCAAATAATTCCCTGAATCCCCCAAATATTGCACTAATTTAATTGTTTTGAAGATAAAGAGATGCAAAATTCAGAGCAGAAATCTTTTAATCTTTCTAAATCTACAATGTAGGTTTTGGTTTACCATCTGAGAACATTTATTTGGCTTAATATCAGATTTGGTGTTTCTGCTGGTATGCTGCTTGTAGGAAACTTATAAACAATAATATGTTATTTATGCTACAGTGAGTTGGAGCATAATCTTTTCAACCTTTCTAAATCTGCAATGTATTTGCTTTATCATCTGCGTCGAACAAATATATATAGCTTGTCATCAGATTTAGTGTTTCTCAGACAGCTCCTTGTAGGGAATTTATAAACAATAATTTGCTTTTAGTCAGTCGCTAATATGTTTGCGAAACCTTAAGTAAATAATCTTTTACAATGATCTAAATTTATGCCTAGAAACAATTATCGTTGTAAAAGGTGCGCCTCAGCAAACGCCTTGCTAGCCAAAAGGCGGGCACTATGGGAAAGGTGCGCCTGGTAGACAGGTTCAGTTTTTGCTTACTTAAAAACTTTTTATTTAAGATTATAGTTAAAATATAAACAATATTTGCAATAGTCTAAGCTGACTTGATGCTTATGTCGTATTTGCCTCTAAACTTGTCCCCAAACTCAAACAACTGCAGCCAATTAAATCCATTTTCGGCCCATTCACTATCATCTATTAATATGTAATTTACCACTATAAAATTAGTTTTTAATAATAAGAGTTAATTACCGAAAAAAGATACTCATGATTTTCACATTTTCATAACTCTAGCTCATTTTTAAATAGTTAAGATTTTACACTTAACTTTTGATTTATTTTCAAGAATAGCTTTTGGCTACTTTTCTCAGCCAAAATGATTGTGTGGTGTGCCAGAGTTCCATATATTCATTTTGTAGTGTGTGTTTTTTAGCAATACAAGATACGCTACTTTTAGTATTTTTAATAAAAGATGAAACTAGAATTATAAAGATATTTTACTACGGCCAAACTTTGGCAAATTAACTAACCATATCTGAATATTGGCTAGCTTACAAATATCCTTTAGTATTAGTTATTTAGTACTAAACAAAACATGTTCTACATTAATTACTAATTGGTTGGTAAAAATGAGAGGAGGGGAAATTAGATTGTTTGTTCACTAACAACCTCATTAACTGACTTACCTGTTGTGCATGCTCCAAGAGAAGGACAATTTGTGAGGCATACATGATTGAGGAGACAACTACATTTTGTTCATACTATTTTGAGTCTCACGTCCAAGCGAGGAAGAGAAGAGTGCCTCGAAATGATGATGGCGGAGAGTCATCTACGAATCCGCAACTATCTATTTTTAATTATCCTAGTCGACGTGAAGGGGTTTCTAAAGCTCGTTATCTTAGTGACCAGGAAATAGATATAGTTTCTTTATACGTTCTCTTAAATTGTCCTGAAGCACAGCCTTTTTATAAGTAAGTAAAACTCCTTATCTATAAATTATTTTCATAATTATTTCCTAAACTTCCCTTCTTATTAAGTTTCATTTAAATCTCCAATGTTTCAGCACTTATGTTGCATCTTTGAATGATGATCCCAATAGCGCTGAAGTTAGCAAACATGTAGAATTAAACTTTGTCACTTGGTTCAAGGAATATGTAAGTTGTTTACATATATAATCATATAAATATCACTATTTATTTAGTTATTATTGTTTGTGTGGGTATCTTATGATTCATTGTGTACATTTATTAGGTGCACAATCCAATTAATAATATCGAAGATCAATTTCTATACAACTTAGCATGGGGTCCTTTCCACCAAGTCCAGACTTTCTCAGTTTACTTTGTGAATGGCTATTGTTTTCACATGTCTTCTCGGGCGAAAAACCGGAAAACAGATAATTCAGAGGTCGCTCTTCGTGGAGAAGAAGGTCTATATCATGGAATTATAGAAGAAATAGTTGAAATAAGATATCCTGGAATGCCAAACAAAAAATTGACACTTTTTAATTGTAAGTGGTTTGATCCATCAACGGCGGGCACGAGGATTTTCCCTTATGGAGTTTTTGAAGTAAAATCAAATAGGAGATACAAAGGAAAGGATATATATATATATATTTTTTCCCAACAAGCTGAGCAAGTATATTTACACGATATCCTAACCCAACTCCAATTACTAGAGACTGGCTTATGGTTATTAAGACCAAAGCAAGAAGGATAGTTCAATCATGTGCTGCTCCATTCCAAGATGATAATGGTTCCCACCTAAATGATGTATCTTGGCAAGATGAGATTGATGTTTCATTAAGAGATTTTAGTAGTACGGGCGAGGAGTTCGATCTTTCCACCGAAGCCAATGTTGATTTTGATGATGAAATGCAAGAGAATGTTGAAGAAGAAGAATCCTGTGATAGTCAAGATTCTGATGCCCATGCCGATTATCATGCTTACAGTGATTGATTTATTTTAGAAATTATTGAATATTAGATTTATGATATCCCATGCTTTAGTCGTGCCTTTGAATTATTCAATTATACTGTGGATACATTTTTTAATTTGTGATCTTCTTGTTCATAGATGTCAAGCAAAGGTGATCGTGGTGGCTTTGGTGGGCGAGGAAGAGGCAGAGGCAGGGGCAGAGCCAAAGGCACTCATAAAACAACTATACCAAATGTTTCACATATGTCAAGTTCCCTGGGGCTCAATTCATTTGGTGCAGAACATGACCATCTGAAAGAAAAGCAATATTCAGTTGTAAGTATAAATGAAAGACCTCTTGGCTGATTGTTTAAGGATTTGTTTTTGGCTTAGTCTTTAAAGTTCTAAGATTATATTTGCTTCTTTTTTCAGAAAAAAATAAAAATGAAAACTAAATACTATGAGAGAAATATTTTTTTGGTATTTCTGTTTTTGAAAGAAATATTTGGATTATTTAACGCCTGTATTTTTTCTTTGTGATTATTTATTTATTTTTTGATATATATGATCATCTGAACCCACAGCTTATATTCATAATCCTCAAACTTTTTTCATGACTTGAGTTTAAGCCAATTCGGTTTGCTTGAATATATCACTTGACTTGTAAATCATCTTGATTTTAGCTTTGTGACTGTTTGCCTATATCGCATCAGTTTTCACCTTTCTTTAAGCTATCATGGTGGTTGAGTGTCAGAATTTGATAAGGATGTCAAGGATTATCTGGGCTGTGTCGCAGGGTTAAAACCAAAAAATATTTTTTTTCTTGATATTTTCTTACATTTTCGATAATTCCTTCTCAAAAAAGTATTGTAATAATATTTTCGGAAATATTATTTTCTTGTTCACAGGTGTCAAGCAAAGGTGATCGTGACAGCTTTCCTGGGCAAGGAAGAGGCAGAGGCACACACAAAACAACTATACCAAATGTTTCACACATGTCAAGTAAAAGTGATCGTTGTAGCTTTGATGGGCGAGAAAGAGGCGGAGGCGAGGGCAGAGCCAAAGGCAAACATACAACAACTACACCAAGCGTTTCAGCAACTGCACCAAGTGCAACCATCCCTATTCATTCAGTAACTGCATCCGGTGTTCCCAACCCTACACATTTTGTACCTGCCTCCAGTGAAGCAAATCATTCAGTAACTGCATCCGGTGCTCCCAACCCTACACATTCTGCACCTGCCTCCAGTGAACCCACCTTTGCTGAGGCTTCCACATYRTYRKGGAATGATTCCAGGGTGTTGATAAAACYAAACGGAATGGAGTATGACTTTCAATTAATTGATTATTATTTTTCTTTATTGAATTTATTACATTTCTAATAAATTAATAATTTACACAATATTTTAATAACAAGTTCATTCCTTATGAAACATCTAAAAGGATTTCRGATRTCATGAAATCAAAATATGATCAKCCATGGAYTGGATGGCGCGAAGTCTCAACAAATGTGAAAAAGTTGTGGTTTGAAGAGTTTCAGGTGATATAAATAATAAGACAACTTATTAAATACTAAAACTTGTTTATTTGTATAAAATCTTTAAATACTCGTTGAATATTGATTAAATTTTGTGTAGGGTCTTTTTAGGTGGGATTCCATACATGATCGAGAAATTCAGAAGATATGGAGAGCAAAGAGTGCAAAATATATGTGTCAAAGTTTGGGTGATATTCGTAGAGGTAGATCGGCTGGGACATGGATGCCTGAAAAAGTGCTCAAGGCACTTAAGGAGAAGTGGACGACAGACCCCCATTTTCAACGCATGTCTGATCAAAACAAAATGAATATAGCTGCTAACAAAGATGGCTATGTGAATTGAGGTGGTGCTATTTCTACATCTGATCGTAGAAGACGTTATGTAAGTTTATTTTTGATATATATATATATATATATATATATATATATATATATATATATATATATATATATATATACATATATATATATTTGTATATTTCACTACTCGGGTTGTTTTGTTAGAGTGGCTGTGATAATATTTCTTTGTAATTTGTGCTGATCTGAGCAAATTGGTTGAGCATTTAGAATGTAGGTTTACTTGATTGAATATATTTCTTATTTCAGGAAAAGCAATTGGGCAGAAGTGTTAGCATTCCTGAGGTTTTTTTGAAGGTCAATTACAATGAGAAGATTGGAAAGTGGGTAACTTCTAAAGCAAAAAGCACTTTTGTAAGTCTTCACTTATTATTTGAGAATGGTTGTAATATGCAGTTAAGAATGGTTTTATAGTTATAAACTTGAGTTTAGTAAGTGACCAATATGTACTGTGGTGGAGACATCTCCAGAGAACATGAATTAATTCCCACATCTCTAGAGAACATGAATTAATTATTTTTTCTGCTTTCTAGGAACATGTTTTCTGGAATGAGTTTGAATATATGTATGTTTGACAATATATAAAGTAAAGTTCATAGATTATTTGTAGAAATGGATCTGCACTTTGTTTCTGTTGTATATTTAATGTGGATTTTATGCAGACTGCGTACAAGAAATTGAAGGCGTCTAAAATTGCACAAGGTATAACCAACATTGATGATTCACAGTGCTTTTACGAGGCTACTGGAGGATGAAATAAGAAAGGACATGCTTATGGTTTTGGATCTGAGGCGTCTTTCTATAGCTCGATGAGTTCAAATTCTAGCTCGTCTGGTGTGATTGATGTCCAGCAGCTTTGCCATCGTCTGGGTGCTTTAGAGCAACAAAATGAGCTATTAGAGAGTGAGCTTGCCTCGATTCGCAGCCTTCTTCTTAAGATTTCGAGGACGTCACGTTTTTCCTCTGGTTATGATGCCTCTTCTTTAGCAGTACAGAACGCCATTCATGATGACGAAGACGACGAAGACTTAGGAGATGATGAGTATTTGGGTGATGACGAGGATTTGGGGGATGACGAGGGAGACATTGGTTGTGATGGAGATGATGGCATGGAATGTGACGAGGGTGACTTGTAGGCGTTTCTATTTGTTTATGATAACATTACAGTTATTTGTTTGTGACTCGTAGGAGTATTATTCGAATCGTAAAATTATTATTCGAATTTTAATTCTTAGAAATTTTATTTTTCATTTTATTGGATACAAATAGAGGGATTATTTTTAATTTTTTTTTTCTTTTCAAATTCCTACGGAAAAACCCGTGGGAAAAATCGTTGGAATAGATTCCAACAGTAAATATCCATGAGAAAAAGTCGTTCGAAAATATTCCAATGGAATGTAAACCGTTGGAATTTGTGTTGGAGTATATTCTGTTGGAGTATATTCCAACAATTGATAATTCCAACGGAAATTTTCTGTTGGAAAGTCCGTAGGATATTTTTTCCATAGGGATTTCCATTGGAATTTGGCAATTTCAACGGCTGTTTTTCCAATGGTATGTATTCCATTGGAAATTCCGTTGGAATTGGGCATTCGAATGGAAATTTGTATTGAATTCCAACGGATTTTTTCCGTTGGAATTTGACTATTTTCTTGTAGTGGGGATAGGAGAAATTAAAATAAGGTGTGCTCAAAGCCATCATGCTCTGGGTATCATGATGAGCATTTTGTAAACCTGGATATTAGATGTATAGGTGCTTGATTCTAGGCCAAGTGGGAGGTTGAAAGTATAAATGTCATAGAGACAATCAGATTTAAGTATATTATACTTGATCATAATTATTATATATATCGTTATATACATGGCAATGTATTTATTGAATTATTGGTTTGATTATTTATGATTATTTATATAAATGTTTCCGTAGAGTTAATGTTGTCATTGATATGGTGAGATGTTAGTGATAGAATATTACTCTTAAAATAGCCCCAACTAATGATTATCAAGAATATGATATTGATAATATAATATAATATATATATATATATATATAGGATTGGGTTCAAATGAGAACCCCGTCATTATATGTGAACCTAGGGACTAATCCTGGCCTTAGATCTAATATTGCACAGTGCAATTATATGTCCAGGTTCATTGTGCTTTTTACACAGTACTGTAGTGCTAAAATCAGTCCAGTTTTTATTTAATTATATATATATATATATATATATATATATATTTACATTTTAAAACATGCAATATGTATCTTAAATTGTAGATCTTGAGAATGTGATTAATTTGATATATATTTCATTCAAAACGAATAAAATTTGAAAAAGTTATGGTTTGTTGAAGATTTGAGTTTCATTTCAAATTTTTGAATTTGCAGTTTATAGACGAAATTTGCGATGCTTTTTGTATACAATCGTAGTGTTTTTTTTCTTAATCTATTGTGCTTTCTAAAGAACAATGTAGTGCTCTTTGTAAATATTGATATATGTCCAAAATACCATTTTTAATTAATTAATGCATTTTTTTACATTATTACCATGCTGACATGTCATGATCTCAACCATCAAGATTATCCGATCTAATGGTCAAGATGAGTTCCTAGGTTCACATATAATGACGGGTTCTCATTTGAACCCAACCCTATATATATATATATATATATATATATATATATATATCGGCATGTGGTATGCATCACATTCTTAGAGAATGCAATTAGTCTCATGACTGAGAATAATATTTATTCGTGATGGACACATGGATATTTTAGAGAATATTAATAAACCCTACTGATAAGTTGTTTATTGTATGTCTATAAACTTGTCAGTGTATAAAGCGTGTGATAATCCTTTGACTTGATGTCAATACACACCTTGTTTATTGAGTGATGTACTTTGACCATGACCAATACTTGCACTCCTTGTCGGGGTAGATATGGCTTAGTTGGGTACATCATTATGTAAATGAAGGTGGTAGTTGATCCAAGAAAGAATTCATTCATCGATTGGAATTTCGAGAGAGATCACTCATAATTTCTATATTAGGTCGACTAAATTCATTGGCCAATGCTAAAAACATATTCAATATAGTAGTTAAGTATGGTCTAGTTGTTGACTAATAAAGATGAGATAAATTGATTAAGTCACTGAGATAGATACTTGGATAAATCTTAAACTTAATCGAGCGATTCGCAATGAAAGGAATTTCACCAAAACTTTGTATAAAGGTTATAATTCGCTGAGTTCAAGTGAATGTTCTTTATATATTGAGGTCATCCAACTAAGCCGTTTAGGAGTTTTGTTTTGATCATCATTGGAATTATTATTTTGATTGTTTGTGATTGTTCATATAAATATTCTCGTAGAGTTAATTTTGCCATTGATATTGATATGGTGAGATCTCAGTGATAGAACATTACTTTTAAAATAGTCCCGACTAATGATTATCAAGATTGGAATATTCATAATATAATATATGTCGAGTTTGCATCACATTCTTAGAGAATGCAGTTAGTCTCACAACTACGAATAATAGTTATTCGTGATGGACACATGGATACTTTAGAGAGTATTGGTAAACCCTACTGATAAGTTATTTATTGAATGCCTATAAACTTATCAGTGTATAAAGCGTGTGATAATCCTTTGACATGGGGTTAAATACGCATCTTGTTTACTGTGTGATGTACTTTGACCATGACCAATGCTTGCACTCTTTTTTTGGGGTTTATATGGATTAGGTTGGGTACATCATGATGTAAATAAAGGTGGTAGTTGAGCCAAGAAAGAATTTATTTCTCAACTCAAATTTCGAGAGAGATCACTTATAATCTCTATATTGGGTCGACTAAATTCATTGACCAATGTAATAGACATATTCAATATAATAATTGAGTATGGTCTGATTCTTGACTAATAAAGATGAGATAAATTGATTAAGCCATTGAGATAGACACTTTAATAAATTTTAAGCTTAATTGAGTGATTCGGAATGAAAGGAAATTCACCAAAGTTTTGTATAAAGGTTATAATTCGTTGAGTTCAAGTGAATATTTTTTATATATTGAGTTCGTCCAACTAAGGCATCTAGGAGTTTTGTTTGGATCATAATTGGATTGATGTCATATATAAAGGCTTATAGGGTCACACCATATGCGATTACTTTTCTGACTTAAGAGTGTATCAAGAAAGTAATAAATATTCAATTTGGAATTTTAATATTTAATTGATTAATAATTATGATGTTTATTTCTATATGATAGAAATTATTTAATTAAATTAATTTAGATTTAGATTTAATTATCTATATTATATTTATAAAGGTACTTGAACCAAAACTATTTTGGGCCCATGTCTTGGACAGTCCAACCCTTTTAGGATTAAGGTTCTCTTATATACCTAGTATAATTATAACATAAAGTCATAAGTTGAATAATGAGTTTTTAGAAATATCATAACAAATCCTCTTGATTTTGACAGTGGGAGTTCTTGAGATTTCGTGATATTTTCTAACTTTTTCCACGATAGCAATACACTAAAACTTGATCTTGCAGTCGGAGAATTAATTGCGTGAATACCTTAGTGTTGAACTCGGATCTAGATTTACTGTAAGGTTTTCATGCTTTCTCTCGTTTATTTGTTGTATAAATATATTCGTTCAAAGTATGGATCTATTGGATCTAAAAAAATTTAAAACTTCCGCTGCACGAGCATAGTATTCGTTTATACGAATTCCGACAAATACTTACTCCGTTTCATATTGATAGTCTTGTGGTTAATTTTACACAAATTAGAAAATTAATAGTGTATATAATTAAGATATTAAATTATATATTATTTTATAATTATACATTTTTCAAATTTATTAATATCAATTAATAATTCAAAATATTAATATTGTAATTAGTATATTTGTTATTGAAATATTAAAAATAATATTGTAATCATCAATTTTCTATTTATTATAAAAGAATTAATATTTTAAAAATATTAAATAAAGGTATATATAAAAATAAATAATTAATAATATGTTAATTATGATAAATAAATTATCTTTGTAAAGCAGGACGAAAATATAATATTTGACAGTTTTTATGGACGGAGTGTATTCTTTCAAGGATCAATAAGTGGTGTGCTTGTTCTTTCTCCTGTCGGAATTCTTATATAATCAATGGATTGAGTCTTTTAGAATTAACTAATGCATGCAAAAGCTTAACTTCAAGATGAACAACATAAATTTCTTGAAGATAGAAATAAATCACAAAGTTTCAATAAAAGATCAACCACCCTCAAAAGATGAATAAATAAGTCGTTCAGTAGCAGAGTTAGTAGACTCTTACTAAATATAATTTATAACATATAATTTAATATAAGAATCTAAATTAATAGATTTGATGGTCATAATACTACTTGTAAATTAATTTAATAAATTATTTCGTAGTATTTATTAATTTAATTTAATAAATTATTTCTTAGTAAAAAGAACTGCACACAAAAAATAAAAAAAGATTACGTTTTTTCTCATTATTGCTTTTTATTTTTTGAAAAAAAAAAGGTTTTGCATTAATAACAAGGAAGGGAAACACAAGCATGTTGACACCCGGAAATTGGGAGTGAGGGGAGCGAATAAAATTTAAGTTTACAATAGTTTTGGCATGCAAAGCAAGATCATGAGCAGATAAATTCTCAACTCTTCGAATATATAAAAGAATGCACTTGGGGAAAGAAGCAATGTAGTATTTGATGTTGGTGTAGGCCCAAACGAATAGTTCGGAAGGGCACCCACTTCTCTGTTGGGCCCACAAGAGAAGCTCTGGTCTGACGGGTCGGGTTACCCTTACCCGTTTTGTTTCTTCTAGGGTCCTTTGACTTCAGCAACTTAATCTTGAATCCTTAGATCTTGGTCGTCCATTTTTCTTGAGGTGGTTGACCAGCCCCTTTTCTGTGGGCAATTTTCTAACTCTACTCTTTGCCCTGGGTATAAAAGCCATCTGTCATGGGCGTGCGCACGACAGCGGAAGATGCCCGTGCAGCGCCGGGGCATTCGCGTCGACCTCGTTATTGGCCGGCGACGATGACAACTCAGCAAGCCTTACTTGTGTGGCCACCAGATCACATACACAAGAATATAAAAGTGAACAAGAGTGGGGAGAATAATTACAGTATTAAACTCCGAGGAACTCGTTGATAACTTTATAATAGGAGCGCAACCTATTTATAGTACACTAAGGTGCTAGGGTTAGGGTTGTCTTGCCCCTTCCTCAAGCTACTCTACTAGCCCACACACTTCGGCCCATAAGCGCCGCTTGGTTGGGAAACCCTAGAACGAATCTAGACGCTATATATAACCAAATTTGTCCGGCCCATAAACACACATGGAAACCCGTCCAATATGGTAACTACCTAACTTGTTACACAAGAGATCTCCTCACTAAAGGAGTCTCGACTGGACTTGGATTTCAAAGCCAGTCGGCCCAGTAGGTCCACAACCTCGCCCGACATGGGCGCACTAGGGCTCGGCCCATGTCGTTCGCCGCCTCTCGGTCACGTGCACTCCTATCCGCCGTGCCTGAGAAATTCGGGCGGAAGGGTCTTGGAAGGTGCTAACCGTGCCGCCCTTCTCGTTCCCTCATCTCGTCGGTGTGGTAAGGGCTCGCACCGTGTGCCTCGGCCTGGCTCTCGTGCGCGCACGTCTGCCCGTCGGCTGCGCACATCCCCTCGCCTCGTCCCGCGCCCCGCTGCCTGTCGCCGCACAGCCTCGGCCGTGTTGCCAAGCTCTCCATATGCCATTCATGGTAAATACATGTGCCCAATGTCCCGACATCCCTGTCGATAAGACCTGGTCCCGCCATATCACCCGCTCTGCATCGCATGCCGAGTGATTGCATCGTGAAGGTACGCACATGACTCGTCCCGCCGAGTCCTTTATCGCAGGTCGTGACATCCTCCCTCAACTGCATTCGTATCGCCCTCGATATGAGCCTCCCATTCCACTTCCGATAGTCGGTGAGTGAAAATGGGTCGGTTTCTCACTGTTGCCCTGGCCTCCCGTGGTCTCGGACTCCAATGGCATTTCTTGAATGACTCCCGCTTTTATGTGTCTTCGGCCCGCTTGGCTAGGGTAGCACTCCGCCTGTGCTGGTTTCACAAGGGTCAGCTCCGTCCTACTGGTCACTTGTTGTCTAGGTCCCTTGATGGTCCTAGGACTCTCTGTCCGTAATGCGTTCTTCCCCCGCTTGCTCCCGCCATGACCAATCCTGATGGCGTGCTTGGCTCGACCTGGCACGTCAGCCTTTCCAGTTCCTTGAGGTGTCGCCCTGCCTCTTGGAATTTCCCCATTTGCTCTTGAGGCGCTGCCCGAGAAATCATCCAGCACTGAACACCTCTTGGCACAACCCCATGGTGTTGCTCGTGTCAGATCATTGGTAGGAACCTCGGCTTCGCCCCAGCCTTTCCCGCCAAAGTTCTCAACCCGCGTGTTAGTTTAATAGCTAACGCAGGGGACTTTCTCCTTTTCGGCTATGGTACCTACTCGCCCTCGAGTTGGGGTAGTCACAATTATGGTATCGTCGCTTGATTTGACCGATAATCGGCTAGTTGTCCTGCTTCATGACTTGGTCTCCTCAGTCTCATGTGCTTATTCTCTAAGCACCCAAGTCTTAGCTCCAGTGGTTTCTCCCACTGCTTCGGTCATGCTCCTGCTATGATGGATTCCTCCGTCTTGGCCATGTTGCATTTTCCCCCAGAGAAGTCTCATCTCCGCCTCTTCTGTAGACTAATTTGGGTGTGGAGGTTACGTCCACACTGATCCACGATCCTGGATCCAGGCAGCAACTCGTAGTGCCCCAAGGCATCCCTTGTGCTACATCCTTCCGTTCAGTTGTCGCTCCGCCATGGTCTTGGTAAGGTCCGGAGGTTCGCTTGTGCCTCTACAAGTTGGCTTGGTGTGGTGCCCTCGCTGTGGTACATCCTCGAGTAGCCATCAAGGTTCGTGACGTCTTGTGGTTCTTCGAAGAGTAACCTTGTCCCTTCAATTCTCATGTATGCACTCCTGGTGCGTGTCATTGGATCGATCGAGAAATCCAATGAGGTCCTCAACCCTTGTTGATAGTTGACTGCTTGCCTGGCTAATATGGAGGTTTTCCCATTCCTCCTCAAGTGGTTAACTCCCCACGAGTCGTCTCGTTCCCTTGTTCCAGTAGCCATCTCATTCCTTGGCGACTCCTGGGTTTTCTTCTCGGTGTGAGTGACCCAGCTGCACTAGTGATCCGCTCCCCCACCAGACTCTTCGCCACTCCCGTGAACTTGGTTAGTCCGTCTGATCCTCTCGAGTCATCCTGGATGCTGCTCGGCGCCCGACACTGATTGTGCCTGCTGCTTTCTAGTTCTGATCTCTGGCCGTAAGGGTTGGCAGTCCCTTAGCCATATCCCCTCGTGATGGACCGCCCTTGACACTTCTCAGTGATCCCGATTCCCGAGTAATAGATCTGTACATCGGTGGCAACTTGTAGCTCAAGGTTATTGTTGTTGCTTTCACTTCTTCGAAGTTGTCCCGCCTTGCGCAAGGATGTTGACGGTCCCTCACAATCCCCCGACCCTTCCGGCTGCTCTGGTCCTAGGCCAGGCTTGCACGTTGGCGTCGTGCCGCCTTTCTCCGCCGTGGACCCTTCAAGGTCGGTTCCGCCAATCAGGTTCCGAGTCCGCGCCGCTATTCCTGAGACAGCCTGGATCTCTCTTAAAGTTGAGTCATGGACTCGAGTAGGGGTATGACAGTGCCCCTCCACCATAGATTCCTTCCGGGAATGCACTAATACCAGCCCACATGCCTCGAATCTAGCCGCCGAGTGGACTTGGTCTGATCCACTCCTCCTCAATTTTTTTTGAGACTTAGTTAGTCTCAATATCGGCAATTCCGACAGATCACAGGTCTAGTTGTGCGACCAGATCTGGCCATCCTCCAAGGCACTCTCGGTAGAGTCACCTGTAGGGCACCTCGCATGAGAGTGGTGCTGCTCATCCCTCCGGTCCTGATTATCCACAAAGGAGCCTCAGTTCCCCTTGTAATCTTCCCGGATGACCCAAAAATTATTGTCTTCATCTTGTCCGAACACCGCCACTAGAATCTCCCCCACGAATATTGGCTCAAGAGTTGGGTTGACAATAGTGCCAATGTTAACGACTCCGTCACCTATATTAGCTCCGGTAAGATCAGAAACCGACATCTCAGCTCTGATACCACTTGTCACGGGCGTACGCCTTTGAAAGGCACACGGCAGCAGAAGATGCCCGTGCGGCGCTGGGTTGTTCGCGTCGACCTCGTTATTGGCCGGAGATGACAACACCTCGGCAAGCCTTACTTGTGTGGCCATCGGATCACATACAACAAGAATATAAAAGTGAACAAGAGTGGGGAGAATAATTACTGTATTAAACTCCAAAGGAACTCGTTGATAACTTTATAATAAGAGAGCAACCTATTTATAGTACACTAAGGTGTTAGGGTTAGGGTTGGCTTGCCCCTTCCTCAAGCTACTCGGCTAGACCACACACTCCGTCCCATAAGCGCCGCTTGGTTGGGAAACCCTAGAACAAATCTAGACGTTATATACAACAAAATCCATCCGGCCCACAAACACACATGGAAACCCGTCCGATATGGTAACTACCTAACTTGTTACACAAGATATCCCCTTACCAAAGGAGTCTCGGCTAGGCTTGGCTTTCAAAGCCAGGTCGGCCCAGTAGGTCCACAACCTCGCCCGGCATGGGCACACTAGGTCTCAGCCCATGTCGGTCGCCACCTCTCGGTCACGTGCTCTCCTATCCGCCGTGTCCGAGCAATTCAGGCGGAAGGGTCTTGGAAGGTGCCACCCATGCCGCCCTTCTCGTTCCCTCATCCCGTCAGTGTGGTAAGGGCTCTCTCCGTGTGCCTCGGCCTGGACCTCGTGCGTGCACGTCTTCCCATCGGCTGGTCACATCCCTTCGCCTCGTCCCGCATCCCGCTGCCAGTCGGTCCGCACAGCTTCGGCCGTGTTGCCAAGCTCTCAGCGCCATGTGCCATTTATGGTAAACACATGTGCCCAATGTCATGGAAGTCCCTTCGATAAGTCCTGGTCCCACCGTATTACCCGTTCCGCATCGCATGTCGAGTGATTGTGCCATGAAGGTGCGCACATGACTCATCCCACCGAGTCCATTATTGCAGGTCGTGACACGCCTCTCACCTCTAAAAAGGAGTGCCCCAATTTTTTGAATTTTTTTCCTTTACTTCTTGTCTGTCTCTGTGACTCCTTGCGCCCGATTTTCTGACCCCTGATCTAGTCACGACCGATGCTCTGACATCTGGTGCGAGGCGGGTTCTTGAGCGACGTCCCGAGATTCCTCTGCGTTCCCCCTCCGATGTCTACTACAATTTATAGGGCCTGGATAATCTGAGCCCATTGAGAAGAAGACAGAGCCAAGGTCGGACGAGGTTTTCAATTGTAGGTGTTCTGTCATCAAGGCACAGAGACGACAATATCTCATTGTTAAACAGGGGGTTTTCTTATCCTATGTTTGATTAATTATTGTGTATTGATTTGTTAGTTAGGGTTAGTAATAATTAAGTTTTGTCATAATCCCATTCTGGTGAATCCTAGGTATTGTGCACAGTTGCCAAGCCATTGGAGATCTGCATCGGTGACACCTGGTGTCAGCACTCCATCGGGCCGGGCCTAGGCTACAGGTATGGAACAGACTGGTTTGAGCGGTCCGCTGACTCGGGCCTGGGCAGTTTCGAGTTCGAGAGCGGCCTGCACGTGGATTGGACAAGTACAGGCAGCGTTGATATCGCCGGCTAATTACGGACAACGAACATTATTACCTACTATCGGGCCGATTGATGAAGAGGAAGAAATAACCTAAACTACGTCTCCGCTTAGACAACCATTGCATGTACCGAATGGCCAGCCGCACAACAGATGTCTTATAAAATTGAATGGCAAGTTGTTTCGTAATCTGCCACACCCATGGAAGCAAATATAGTCGTAGCCAAAAGATATAAATTACTGCAAGTAAGGGAGAGGGCAAAAGTGAGGACTTCTCTAAGCACTACAAACTCGGCAACCTCGTGATCTTGAATGTGTGGGAATGGCTTGCTTAACCCGTTGCTGAAGCATTGGACCATTTGTGTTTTAATTTATTTATTACATTTTAAATTCTGATTTTAATTTTCACTTGTATAATTATAGAAATAAATATTTATATATATGTGCGTCTGATAATATTCTGATTATTATTTAAAACTAATAAATCGAATATTTGATTCCTCTTTTTCTCCATTCTATTTCCTCCCTTCTCAAATAAAACTTGTTACAATACTTTGTACCTCGAGAAAACAATCCAACTCAAAAGCTCTCTTCACCCAATCATATGCCTATGTATTTTAGGTAGATAGGAAAGAATTAAAGAAAAAAAATAATCCAAAAACAAGGGATAGTGACAGCTGCATAAAAGGACAACACGGCTGCAACAAATTAAAGGATCACAATGATATTTGTATTCATCTGGACGACTCTCATGCATTGGAAACAGCTGGCACGCAGCAGCAAGCTCAAAACCCTAGCACTAGGTTTATAAAAGGAATAAACACATGATGCTTTCTATGTAACAAAAATTGTTTGATCATTTGTAGCAATATCATTGAATAGATTTCAGCTTTTTACTTAGCATAATGTTTGTTTGTTTCACCTTTTCTTTTCATGTCACCTATTTTGTAGATTTTTAGTGGTGATGAAAATATAAGGGTTCATGGCTCGGTATTATTGGAATTCGATTGATTATAGAGATCAATGTGTTTTTAGCTTTGGGAAATTAAATGGAAAACTAAATAAATGGAAATAATGAGAAATTAAATGAGAAATTATGGATAACTATGGGAATAAACTAAGACCATGAAAGTAAATGCAAGTATTTCATATTCCTCGAGCGTGTGCCTTATTGAAATTGCAAGAAATAAGCAAAGCAAGCAATAAAAATCAAGGAAACAACAAGGTACAAGCATGAAAACCTAAACTACAACTATGCAAGCATGATCATAAAATCTAAATAATTCAAATTGATGAAAATCGAAAACACCAATAGAAAGAGCAATAAAAGTTGACTTGAGAGTTTAAATCTTTTCGAAAAATAACTAGAAACAAAGAGTAGATCTAGGATTCAATATAAAACCATGCATGAAAATAAAAACCAAAATAAATATATGAAATACTCAAAATAAAAATAATCAAGGACCTGATCTATGATCTTGGTGTATCACTCACCTAGATTCCATAGCCAAGTCACAAAATCTAACAATAAATCTAAGTGTTAAGGCAAAATGCATAAATTGAAGAACAAGTTTAAATTTGAAGAACAATAAAAGAAATTAAGCAAAAACTTACTTGAATTGAGAAGGAGAAGAAAAAACTTACTTGAATTGAGAAGGAGAAACAAAAACTTGAATGAAATTGTAATCCAAATTAAAATCCAAGTGATGACTTGAATTCTTCTTGAGCTTACAAACCCAAGGAGAAGTTTGAAACTAAATCTAAGGACTAGAGAGAGAAAATAAATCTAAAAACTAGAGAGAGAAAATAAATCCCAACCCCATGCAAGGGTTGGGAGAATGGGGGATCATCTTAGCTAATGAGAAATCTAAAATATTTATACTAGGTTAAATTAAGGGTAAAAGGGTCAAACTAGCCTTAAAGGCTTGATTTCCTGGGTTTGACCAAGGTTTGACCCGAAGTTGCGCCTTGGCTTGAAGTTTGGCATAGGTTGGCATGGTATTAAGCAAGGTTTGGGCGCAATAGCTCGGCAAGCCTAGGCGAGCGTGGCCGGTAGGTCTCGGCGCTGGCGCTCGGCAGTGACACGCGCGCGGGTTGGCTTGGCACGCACAGACGTTGCTTGGATTGTGCGCTGGCACTCAGAAGGGACGCGCGGATGCTTCCCGAGGCTGTGGGCGCGGGCGAGAACCTTGGCGCGGGAGTTGGCAGGCACTGGCGCTGCTTGGCTTGGTGTGGAATTTGTCGTGATTATGGGCGCAAGGCATGGCGCCAGTGTTCGCGTGCGCTGACTAAGTCAAGGCATGGCATGGGTTTGGGCTTGGCGTGGCAAGTGCCAGCGGGCGCCAAGGGGGGCTGGCATGAAGATGGGCGCTGGCAGGGCTGCGCCAAGGACGTGGTATGAGGTGTGGCTTGCCTAGGCGAGGCTTGGCTAACATTCTATAATGTTTGGCCATTTAGGAGCTTGCTCTTAACATAGATTTTGGCACGTTTTGGCACGGCTTGGCTTGAGTTTAGGGCCTCAATTTCTTCACCTATAAAATAGGAATTTTAAACATAAAAACCCAAGAATTACACCAAACCTCAAATTAATTGAACCCATTTAACCTAATTAAGTATAAAATCAAAAAGAAACTAGAAAAACAATAAGACAAGAAAAACATCCTAATAACCTAACGAATACTTGACTCAAAACTACTAAAAACCACATAAAACGCTAATTAAAAATACGAGAAAAACACCACAATTACATGCAAAACATCACCATCAAGGTTTCTTTTCATGGTACAAGAGCCACATAATCGTGTTGCCATATAAACCTTGTTTTACCTTAAATTTTCACCACGTCTGATACAGCTATCTCTAATACACATAACACCACTACAAGCAATCAAACACCTCTTATTCAGCCAAATAGTCAGCTTGTCTCTACCAAGCTTGATGAATCAAACTTCCTCATTTGAAAATAGCAAGTTATAAAAGTCATACGTGGATATGTTGTTGAGGGTTTTATTAATGGAGCCTCAGTAGCTCCAGAAAAACTTGTTCTTAATGAAAAATCTGCGCAAACAATGCTAAATCCAGAATACCTTCAATGGATCAGGCAAGATCAGCTCTTAGCTTCTTGGTTGTTGTCATCTCTAGATGAAGGGATAATGATTTTGATGGTTTGATTGAACACTGCAAGAGAGATCTGGAAATGTCTAGAAGCCAACTTTGCTAGCGAGTCTCCTGCCAAGGTTATGCAATATAAGTTGAAGCTGCAAAACCTAAATAAGGGCACTTTATCCATGAGAGAGTATCTAAACAAGATATAAGGCTGTCGTGATTTGCTTGTTGTTGTTGGAGAAAGAGTGTCTGAACAGAATAAGATTCTTCATATCCTCACTAGTCTAGGATCTGAGTATGGTTTGGTTGTGGTAAATGTTACATCCAGATTCCCTCTTCACACTCTCTTTGAAGTCCATTCTCTGCTCCTTACTTATGAGTCTAGATTAGAAATGAATCAAGGCTTTGTTGTTAACTCTAAAGGGTCTCAACATTTTGCCAACACTGTTACTCAGAATAATAGAGGGTATAGGTTTAGTTTTGGTCAAGGAAGAGGTGTAAGGTATAACAATCTGTCTACAAGAGGGAAAAATGGCCCTAGAGGAAGAGGAAGAGGGAGAAACCAAGGCAATAGGCCTCTTTGTCGGATTTGCCAAGGTAACAGCCACACTGCTGATAAGTGTTTGTATAGATATGACAATCAAGGTAGCAACAATGGATCTTCCTCTCAACAAGGAGGGCAATATGCTTCAAAAAGTAGTCCTGCTCTCAATCTTGTTCAAATGCCTAGACAGAGTGCTTATTCTGATGTAGGATCTGAGATGAGCTGGTTTCCTGATTCAGGAGCTTCAAACCATGTCACCAATGAACTTGAGAATCTAAAAATTGCCTCTAAATATCATGGTAACAACAAGATGCATATGGGAAATGGTGAAGGAGCAAACATTGCTCATTTTGGTAATTCTTTCCTCAAAAACTCTGATAAACCCATTAGTTCTAAAGTCTTATTTCTCAAATATCTTCTCCATGTTCCCAACATCTCTAGAAAACTTTTATTTGTTTCACGATTTTCTAAAGATAATAAAGTATTTTTTGAGTTCCATCTATCTTTCTGTCTTGTCAAGAACCTGGCCACTCAAGAGATTCTACTCAAGGGCACTCTTTGAGAAAGATTATACCAGTTCAACCTTCAAAATCACAAGATTGACAATAAAGTACCAGCTGAACCAGCTTCTCAGCCCTTTTCCTTTTCTGTTAAAATAAACCAGTGCTCTAACCTTGATCTTTGGCATCAAAGGCTTGGGCACACAAATTGAGACAATGTTGAAAGAGCCCTCAGGCATTGTAATATAACTTTCCCAGTTAATAAAAGTTCCAGTGTTTGTTCATCTTGTGCACTTTATAAAAGTCACCAATTACCCTTTAGTGATTCTGATTCAATCTATAATGCTCCTTTTGAACTTATTCACACTGATTTGTGGGGTTCTTACTGCTAATGGTTGTATCTATTATGTGGGTTTCATTGATCACTATTCCATATTCGCATGGATATACTTGTTGAAGGCTAAGGCTGATGTGTATAGTGCTTTCACCAATTTTAAGGCATTGGTTGAAAACCAGTTTGGTAAAAGGATCAAGATGATGCATAGTGGTGGTGGAGGAGAGTATATTGCACTCGGAAGATTTTTCCAAAACAATGGAATAGCACACAGAATGTGTTGTGCTAACACATCTCAGCAGAATGGCCTTGCATAAAAAGGCATAAGGACAATGTAAATATGGGATTATCCTTTCTAGCTCAATCCAATTTGCCTCTGAATTTCTGGGGTGATGCTTTGTTACTGCCAGTTACCTGCTGAATAGGGTTCCCAGCAAACCACTATAGTTTAAAACTCCACTTGAGGTTCTTTATGGTCATAAGCCTGATTATAGGAGATTCAAGGTTTTTGGATGCTTGTGGTATCCTCATCTCAGGCCTTACAACAGACACAAAATTGAATAAAGGTCATGTGCTGGAGTGTTTCTTGGATATAGTAATCAGTATAAGGGATACAAGGTGTTGCTGCCAGATAAGAGGATTATAATCACTAAACATGTAATATTTGATGAAGGAACTTTTCCTTACAAAGATAAACTCAGTATGAAAAAGTTTGTACACCCCAGTGATCCACTTGTTGATCCTGTCATCCCCATCACAGACAACCTAGATAGATCGAGTGTCAAAGCTAGAATTGATAGAAATATTGCAGAATATGCCTCTCCTGATCATAGCTCAGTTAATCATCATTTTTCAGGTGATCATTAGTCTTCAACATCAAAGAACACTTCACCTTCTACTAGTGATTCTACCAGCTCAGAAATAGCATTCCAGGAATACCATTGATTGTGCAGTTACCTCCTATGAACAATGATTCAGACAGTCCAGCCCCACAGACTCCTTAAAGGCACCCCATGGTTACAAGATCAAAGATGGGAATTCATAAGCCTAAGGTGTACAATACCATTGTTAGAAAGGAAACTGGGCCTTGCACACTGTCTGAAGCTCTTGGCTCTACTAAATGAAAAAGTTCTTGCAAGAAGAGTTAGATGCATTGATGAAAAATAAAACTTGGCAATTGGTTGATTTGCCAAAGGGAGGGAATATTGTTTGAAGCAAATGGATCTTTAAGATAAAGAGGCATGAAGATGGAAAGATTTCCAAGTATAAAGAAAGATTTATGGCTCAGGGGTATTCTCAAATGCCTAACTTTGACTTTTCTGAGACTTTTAGTTCTATTGTGAAACATAGCACTATAAGAATCATGCTCACCTTGTCTCTCAACCATTCTTGGAGGGCAAGATAGTTAGATGTAAGTAATGCTTTCATGAATTGAGAGTTGAGTGAAGAAATATACATGAAGCAACCACCAGGATTTGAGAAGGGCAGCAATCAAGTGGTTTGCAAGTTGTCTAAGGTCTTGTATGGATTGAAACAGGCTTCAAGATCATGGTTCAGCAAAGTAAAGTCAGTATTGATCAGAATGGGCTTTAATGATTCCAAGGCTGACTGTTCACTGTTCTATAGAGTTAAAAAGGGAGATTGTCTCTTTGTGATATTCTATGTTGATGATATCCTTGTTACAAGATCCAATTTCTTCATGATTGATCAGTTTGTCAAGATTTTTGGCTAGAATTTTTCTATTAAAGATCTTGGACAGATGAGCCACTTCATTGGAATTGAGATTACTAGAACAGAAGTTTGTGTCAAGAAAAATACATCAAGGAGCTTCTTGAGAGATGTAGAATGGAATCTACTAATCCTACTCCCACTCCGATGGTGTCCTCATTGCAGCTTTCCAAATATCAAGAAATGCCCACAGTAGATGGAACAAAATATAGGAGCATTGTTGGAGCCCTCTAGTATGTGAATTTGACAAGGCCTGAATTGAGCTACAGTGTAAATAAAGTTTTCCAATACATGTCATCTCCTTTAGACACACATTGTAAAGTCGTTAAAAGAATTTTGAGATATCTGGTTGGAACAAGGAATTATGATTTGTACATCAGAAAATCCTCACATCTCGATTTGAGTGTCTTTTTTGATTCTGATTGGGGGACTGATGTGGATGATAGAAGATCAACCACATGCTATTGTGTATATTCGGAAAATAGTTTGATATCATTGTGTTCAAGAAAGTAACCTTCTGTGTCAAGATCTAGTACAGAAGCAGAATACAAAAGCTTAGCTAATACTACATGTGAAGTGACTTGGATCAATTCATTACTTGATGAAATAAGGTTGTCTCCTACTAAAATGCCTCTCATTTGAGTTGACAACCTTAGTGTTATATAGCTCTAGCTTCTAATCCTATCATGCATACTAGAACAAAACATGTAGCACTTGATTACCACTTTGTTAGGTAAAAGATTGCGGATGGAAAAATTGAGAGTGCAGCACATTCATGCTATTAAACAGGTTGCAGATGTTTTGACCAAACCTTTGTCTTTGCATTTCTTCCCGAGGCTCAAAAACAGACTTAACATAATCAATAGGAGCACGATCGAATTGAGGGGGCGTGTGAAAGATGCAGCTGCAGCAGAGTGCATGAGAGATCATCACTACAAGCTAAATGAGTGCAATAATCCAAAAACAACAGATAGTGACAGCTGCATAAAAGAACAACAAGGCTGCAATAGATTGAAGGATCACAATGACACTTGTATTCATCCGGACGAATCTGATGCATTGGAAACAGTTGGCATGCAGTAGCAAGCTCAAAACCCTAGCACTAGGTTTATAAAAGGAATGTCCAGATGCTTTCTATGTAAAATTGCTTGATCATTTGTAGTAATATCATTAGATAGATTTCAACTTTGTGCTTAGTATATGTTTATTTGTTTCAACTTTTCTTTTCACAATCAAGGTTTCTTTTCATGAGAGAGAAAAGGAAAGAGGTTAATTAAATATCTCATTCCATTTTAAAGCAACTTATTTCTGCGCAAAACTTTTACAATTTAAATTAATGTCCCAGAATTCTTATAGTTTTTGGCGTCTTGGCTGGGGCTGGCGTCAGGGGCGGAGGCATCTGGCGTCGGGTGGGGAACCGGGGGGTTATTTTTTTTTCATTTCGTCTTTCTATTTCTGTAAAAGCAGATATGTTCTATTTTAAAACAGAAATGCTGACGGGCGCGATACCTGTCAACATATATTTTTTAAAAAATTTTGCTGACGAGTTATTACCCGTCAGCATTATTTATTTTTTGTTTGTTTGTTTTAATTATACTTACGAGATGGTATCCGTCAGCAAAACCATCGCTAAATAAAAATACTAACGACTTGCTGGCACCCCTATTTTAATTGACCCTTATTTTAATTGAAAGTAATCTCATTATAAGACCGATATACTTACTCATTTATATATACCACACGAAGAAACCGCTTACAAATTAATATATCTTTAAAATCATTACTTTCAAGGACTAAATATTACATCACATTGCCTCGCGTCAAACATCATGTCTACACACTTTTTGGCAATTCAACAGAAGAATGAGTATGGCGAACGATTCGATTTGACCAGCAAATTTCTAAGAATTCGGAAAGGTGTTTTTTGTCGCAGATATCATGTCCACCTTTTTGTCCCTCCTCCATATGCCTTAAATGTGTGGTGGCCAATTTGGACTTTTTAAACGTAGAAAATTACTATTATCCGTCCCTCTTAAAACTAGCTCGATGAATGTTTGTTTAAAATGACGTTTCATCTAGTCTAAATTTGTGCGATGTGATACAAGAACGAAAGACTAAATTTGTTAATTCAAATTATGAGATGTGCTACAAATATAAATTGTGAATGTACTTGATGAACTAGTCTACGGTTTTCAACAAGAATTGCATACTTGTGCGCAAAAGGGGCTCAATTTTATACAACTTATCTCTCCGCCATGTATGAAGCTTGCTAGTTCCCGATGTAATTTGAATCCCCATTCCCACCGCTTGAAGTGAAGATACATAGTCACAGTTTCCAATGATATATCGAATGTGTTAAAATAAGAGAATCGTGTGTGTTGTCTCTTAGACTCTTACAAGAATTTATTTTTTGCGGGATAATACTCTTTGCTTTCTTTTTTAGAATTCATTAATTTCATTTTTTATTTCTTATTTTTTGAAAATTTTATTTTACAGAAACTTCATTGTTTGATTTGATAGGGTGGAAATGGTCACCAAAGATAACAAACCACTTTTTTCCACCTCTTGAAAAAATATAGTTTTGCCTAGTTTTTTTTAGTGAAACATGTCTATCATACCATGTATTTTAATTTAATCAATAATTGACTCATCACCGTATTTAAAAATTATGAATTTTTTTTACAAAAATCTACTGATTTATAGGGTAAAAGTTCTCATTTATATATATAGACACACACGAGCGAAAAGTTGTTGTCTTTATCATACAGGGTAGAAAATTGTTCGCAAATTAGTCCAAATTAAAAATTGTGGAACTGTTTGTATTTAAGTGAGATTAGTTTTGAACTATCTATAGTTGTTGGATAAATTTTGAAATACTAATGACATGGCATGTGTGCTGGAAATCCCCCAATTCATTCATCCATATGCGTGCCATGCACGCGATTCTAGCCATAATTGAAATTTCCTGCAAATTTTGTTAAATTGACTAATTATATTTATGTGTCCCTAGTTTTGAACACTCGTATGATTGTGGGACTAATTTTGGAATTTTCATATAATTTATATTGGACAAAATGATTTGCATAAGTAATTGAACGCAGCCACACGACATGTATGAGGAAATGATCTAGCTCGATCTTGACCACCCCACAACACACAAATATTAAGAGACAGGTTTGTACATTTATCTACTAAATAAAATCCCGAATTTACATTCATTTTAAACTCTCTGTAAATTCCATACGGTGCATGCATTTGATTCTTCTTCACCCTTTGTTTCCATCATTTACTTTTGCATGCATTAATTAATACCACTAAAATACTTTTGTTTAATTTCTTTTAATATTCATATTTCATCATTATATGAATAATATATAATATATAATGCTGTGGAAGTTTGTCAAAAGTAGCTCCACAAACTTTCAACATCAGAATATTCCGGCGACCCATCGTACGGCGGCGACGGCATCCTGGGCGGGCTGACCAGCATTCCCTCCGCCATATCCATCAGCAAGTTAGGCATATAAAACAATGCCTCCTCATCTACAAACTCATACCCACTATTTTCTGCATTACCCTCTCTCTCATCCTTCCCCGCCTGACTATGTTCAGCCACTTCGCCGCCGCTATCCGGCCTCCTCATCATCTCTGCCGCGCCGGCCGCCGCTCTTTGAATATCCTGCGGTGAAGTCGAAGATGGCGCCGGAAATGAAGCAATACGGACCGGGAAAGTTCAACACAACATCGCGGCCTTTGAGGGCCAGCGCCGCCACGTCGTATGCGGCGGCGGCCATCTCCGGCGAGGGGTAGGTGCCGAGCCATATGCGCGTAGTCTTTCTCGGCTCGCGAATCTCCGATACCCATTTGCCGCTGCGGCTCCTTATGCCGCGGTAAGTCGGGTGTTTCCCGGTGGTGGGCCGGCTTGGCGAGCCGCCGGAGGAGGCGGTGCTCGTTTTGGTGGTTTTCTTGGCCTTTTTGGGTGATGGTAATGTCTGATCAGTCCCATCACTCGATGGGAAACTATGCGGCGGTTGATCCGTGCGCACAATAGCATGCGGCGGCGGAGGAAAAGTGGTAAAGGGGTTGTGTTGCTGTGAGCGGCGGCGGGATTGTTTGAGTTATGTCAGGATGGTGAGAGTCAGCCATATATAGATACATGCGTGTGTACGTATAATGATAATATTTTAATTTTTTATGAATGAGAGAATATGGGGAAAAAAGAAAAGACAAATAAAGAGTGAAAAATATGAGATATTCAAGATAGAAACATCAAACAGGCCTAGTCAAAGTGATTAAAAAAAAAAAAAAAAAGTGGCCTCGTTAAAACTAGCTCAAAAGAAAAGAAAAACTTCAAATGGGAAAAAAGAGCACCATTACCACGACAAAACAAACGTTGAACCAAGTAAATATTATAATAACATACTTTTAGCTACAAATAGAAGGTCTTAGGAGATGGATAATGGCAAAGTTTGATATTGTACTATATATATGTGTGTGTGTAGTGTGTGGCATAGAATTATGGTATGTGTTGGATAAAAAGTGAAGCCGTGGGAAATTCGTGGATTAATTGACAGGGGGTGGGGTCATGGGGGTTAAGTGGGTTGTTTTAGTATGTAATATATATGTGAGAATCAGAAAGGTAGTGCACACACAAACACGTATTACGACATGATAAAAGCTAGAGATTAGCTGTTCTCGAACATGTCCATCATACATATGACAATATATCTAGTGCACTTATAGGAAGATTGAATTCTCTGTGACTACTGTTTTGCATATATTTTATTGTAATCTATGTAGTTTATTTCGGGAAAATTTTTATTTGTTTACATTTTTTATAATAAAAACTCTTATTTAACTCACGACATAACAAAACTATTTTCCCTGCAATCTTATTTTATAGGGACAAGTCTCACCCTTAAGATTGGATGTTATCAATGGCTGTGAACACTTGATAATAATCACGGTAGGTCTATTAGGAGTGTTCTTATCGTAGAATTGAGTGAAATTTAAAATTTCATATAATTTTATGTATTCTCAATATAAAATTATATAGATTCCATAAAATTCTGGTGTCCTAAAGATTTTATAGAATTCCGGAATCCTCAATATATAGTGGAATCTTGTGAATTTCATTAAATGGTGAATTTCAATGGAATTCTATTAAATTTTAAGTTAAAAATTCACTTACGCAATTCCTACTAAATTCTTGCCTCTTACCTTCAAAATCTTATGAAATTCACTTTTTTGTATTCATGTTAAAATTTAAATAATGTGTGTGTGTGCGCGCGCGCGCTCTTAACTTCATTATCCCACTATTCCATTCAGTCCCTTCTCTTCTTCCTAAATTTCAAATACTCTGTACAATTACCAGTACTATAAAATATTGCGGAATACCAACGAATTTGACTAATAGACACAATCCGTCGATAATTACAGATAACATCACCGACGATCGCCAAGATATTTGTCCACTGGGAATAATGCCAACGAGCTAACTGACAAATTGAGCCCGTTGGTAAAAATGTCATAGGCAATTCGTTGACACTGCGGCTCTAATTCTTGCGCCACAATTTAGAAAGTAAAATGCCAACGGCTCACAGACGATATTTCTGTGCAGTCAGAAGGTGCCTGTCGGCAGATCACCGTCTCTGCCGACGGGTGGTATCTATCGATGTGTATAAATAAAATAATAAAGTACCAACGACACTTAAGGTCGTCGGTGCCATCGGTAGCAACCCTAATAAGGGCATTGCGCCCCGTCGTAGAACAAAATGAAATAAAGAAAAGAGAGGAAGAGATAGAGAGAGCCACCAGCCCACCGCCGCCCTCTACTCGACCAAACCAAATGCCACCTGCTCTGTCCAACCCTAACCCAAGCCATCACCACCATCAAGTACAAATATGCCCCTGTATTTCTTTCTTCTTTTTTTTTTTTGAATAATTGTTATTTGTTTGTGTGTTTTTTTATTTATATTGACGTGATTTTAGAACTCGGTTTAGATTTAAAGTTAATTGATCAATAATTTTAAAAATTAGGGTTAGTTTGAAATCAACAATTATTTCAAAAATTAGGATTAAGATGGGATTATTTAGATAATTGGGATTTATTTTAAAATTTGTAGAACTGATTTTTGGTCTAATTAGAAATTATTTTAAAAATTAGGGTTTAATTGTTATTATTTAGATAATTTTCAATAATTTTGAAAATTAGGGTTAATTTTGGCAATTATTTCGAGAATTTTGGTAGATTTAGGATTATTTAAATAATTGGGGTTTATTTCAATACTTGAGGGTAGTTTTGGGTCTAAGTAGCAATTATTTTGAAATTAGAATTTAATTATAATAATTTAGATAATTGGGGTTGATTTTAAAAATTGGGGTTAGTTTTGAGGCAAATTAGGAATTATTGGTTAATTATGCAATCAGTGTTTAATTAAACTTGTCGAGTTATTGTGTGTATTATTTTGCTTGAATATACCACTTATATGTAACATTTCTTAATTATAAGATGTCATTTATTTTTATGAATAATTGTGGATTTATTGGTGTTGCGGTTGTTTGATATCGTAATTGTACTTGATGTTGTGATTGTTTGATGTTGTGGTGACGTCGGTGGTTGATGACGTGATTTACGGTTACGTCTAGGAGATTTCGTCCTCCAACCACGAATTTAAGGTTTTGAAATGTGGTGGTGAATATTTGTGTTTAATATTTTGAATGTCATGATTTTGGTTGATGTTGTGATGACGTCGGTGGTTGATGATGTGGCTTACGGCGTCGGCCGGTAGGTTTTGTCCTCTAATAACGGATTTTAGATTTTGAAATTTGGTGGTAGTTTTAAAATGTGGTGTTGAATGTTGTGTTTAATATATTTTGAATGTTGTGATTTTTAAAATTGTCTTGATAACATGTTAAATTATTGAAAATAAATTAATTGATCTAATGATTGACAAATCAAAAGATTTCATTGATAATCCGCTGATTATCAACTTATCAATAACACTGATGGATGGCATTCGCCAATATAATTAATTATCGTACTTTTATTATTCTTTCGACGCTCAAACAACTTAGGCTTGTTTGGGATTTAGTTTCAAATAGAAAGTTTGATACTGAATTCGGAATTGTCCACTTATTTGGACAGTTTGAGAATGTGATTATAATGTAGTTATATATCTTTGTATGTATTTTGTGTACTTTCAAATATCAGTTTCTATCTCTCTTTTGTTCTCGAGTGCACTGGAATATGTGTACTTAGAGAACTAAGAAGAGGTGTTGCGTAGATTTCTAGGTCCTTAAAAAATATACTTAAGATATATAATCGCATTACTAAAGATCACATTCTTGGATGGTATATGGGCCTTACCAATAAATCAATCTCTATGTATAAGCACCCCCATACGTACTGCCCTCTTATCTATTGTTGACTTTAAAATATTGATCATCAAACAAGGACCCAACTAGAACACACACATAAACATAATGGACAAGTAAGCAGTAGAAGCACAAATAAAAGTTGGAGAGAATGGGAGTAGTTTACGTATATTTAAATGAGGTTTAGGGCGTCCTCTTAAAGGAGCGACCCTTCTTAAAGAACTCGCTCGTCACTCTTATCTTTTTTCTCTTTTCTCTCAAAAGGTCCCTTTTTTCAATAACCCGAAGACCACTTTAATCTTCTCTTTGAGGTTCTATTTATACTTTCTACGCGAGGCTGGTAGGTTTTCACTGCACTTTTACACATGCCATCCCTGTATTGATCGTCAGAGAATATCCTCATATCGACTTACTTACTTGTCTGCTATTCATCGGACCAACTGTCTCCTTTTGCCACTAGCCTACAAGAATAACAACATTATGGTGGGTGCCGCTGGCTCTGCTGTTGTAGAGTGTACTAAAACGGGGACCACTGTCTTTTGTGGAAAACTGGCTACTCGTTCCTCTGTTCATTCGCCTTTAGAAGGTTGTTTGAATAGTTCGCTTGCTATGGTTGATTCTATGGAAGCTCATTCTCTTGACATGATCTTCCACTTACGGGAGGTGATATGTTGTGCTTCCAGGGCTGCCACCTAAGCGAGGCTCATCTGATTTGGCAATCCAACTCGGACGACCACCAACAATGGCCCATGAGCATGGCTAGTTTTTAGTTATAAAAATGAGTTGTGCGCATTCTCTTTACAGACCGAATTGTCCACTTGCTGTGTCTTGGGATTTAATCCATTGAAATAATTATTTGCTCTACCCTAGGTGTCTTGAGCACGGGAAATAAGGGTTTGTGCTTATCCCGAATTTTTTTTGTTCCATCCTAAAAGATCATGTCAGTCCAAATTCACCTTTCTGTGTCGTTTTGTATCTCCTCTACATTTGATTTCCTCCTCACTTCATACAGAGCCTTGATTTTATCTTTTCTTTTCCCCTAAATATTTCTTAATTTCTTATTGCAATAAACCTTAAGCCATGGCAGCATTCACCAACAGTTTTAATTGTACTCACAACCAACACGAAGACTCGCTCGAGGGTGAGTTGATCGTTTTGGGGCTACATCCATTGATATCGATGACATGTACTGGGATTCTCTCACCTAGGACGCCTCCAGTAGAGATTCTTCCTCTGCTTTCTAGCCGTAAAGAGAAGGAGAAAGTGGAGGATTCCTCAAAGCCCCCTTCCACTTTCCAGCGCACCGGCCCGATTCAAGTGTTTATGCCTGAGGCTCATCAGGCCGGCAGTGACATTCAAGGGGATCTGTCTTGCAACCCTAATTCTTCTCCCTTAAAGAGGAGGGATTTCTCAGGTGCTCCCATAGGTGATCGGGTACATCTCCCTTTGTTTAAAGCAACTGAATCTAGCTTCCAAGTAGCTAAGTATCCTAGAAACTCTCGACATAAAGGGTTGGAGGAGTTGAGGGTGACTTACTGCATCCCAGAGTTTATTCATCATTTTACTCCTCATCCGAGCGGGTGAGCTTGTCGTGTCTTGGATGGTTGTGGGGCTCTTTACAAAGACTGCTTGAAGTTTGGGTTGCCATTGCCACTTCCATGATTCCTCTCTAATTGGTTGGCCCAATGGAGCTTGGCCCTTGGGCAAGTACATCCATTTTCCTAGGCCAGGATCTTGGACCTATACATGATTTTCTATCACAATGGGTAGGACAAGCACACGTTTAAGGAGATTGATTGGCTTTTCCAATGGAAGGCGTCTCAGCGAGCTAGCGGGGGCTAGTTTTGCACCAGCGTTTGCTTCGGCCAAAGTAATCTAGTCCTGGGCGTTCCCCAAATTTCAGGCAGTTAGAATCCCTAGTGGTGCTTTATTGTAGGAGATTGGCTACAGCCGAACACGCATGAGTCAGCTCATTGTGTTCCTCCAACGACCTTTGTTTCTTCCTTGAGTGGAGTTTCTATCCTTCCTCCCTTGTTTCCTTGTTCGCTCATCAATATTCTCGCTAATATTTTATCTCATTTTAACATTTTTTTTATTTTCTTTTTATTTTGTATTTCATCCCCAACTATTCGCGAGCCCTTTGAACCGAGCGAATCCACTGCTTAAAGCTAATCAAGCGAATACCATCCAATGAGAAGCGACCTTCTTTCCTGTTTAGTCTAAAAAATAGAACTTTGACAAGCCTGCATGTGGGACCACTACCATCCCACATGGGATACTCCATCCATGGCAATTCACGCGTCCCCCATTGACTATTTATTGTTCTTCTTCTTGGAAAGATGTTATGCAGACAGAAACTACAGCTTTGGATAAGAACAATACTTGGATTTTGACCTTTTTACTTGTAGGGAAAAACTTAATTAGGTGTAAATTGGTTTTTAAAATCAAAAGACATGATGATGGGTCAATCTCCAAATACAAATCAAGGTTAGTTGCTCAGTGATACACTCAGACAGTTAGATTGTGTTTTCTAAGACCTGTAGTCCAGTTGTGAAACCTGTGACTATTACACTTGTTATGAGCATTACTATCAATTATGGCGGGTGTATAAGCACTTGGACAACAACAATGCCTTTCTATATGGAGATTTATAGGAAGACATGTAAATGATACAACCACCAGGATTTGAGAAATCAGAACAACGTCATTTGGTTTGCAAACTCATAAAATCCATGTATGGTTTAGAGCAGGCTTCCAGAGCCTGGTATGCTAAAGTGGGAAGCACTCTACTCAGTTTAAGTTTTCAGGATTCAAGATCTGATAGTTCTTTGTTTTTCATATCTTATCATGGATTAACTCTTATTATCCTCATCTATGAAAATGACATTCTCATCACAAGAAACAGTCCCACACAATTTAACATGGTTAATCATCAGTTGAGATCACACCTCTCCTTGAAGGATTTAGAAGAAATCAAACACCTCCTTGGAATTGAGGTAACTCAAACTGAACAAGGGATTCATTTGTATCAAGCTAAGTACATTACAGAGTTGTTACTAAAAGATGGGATGACAGGTGCAAAAGGATCAGTAACACCTATGATCACTAATTTGGTTTTTTCAAAACACAATAGGAACCCTACTACATCTGGCACTATGTATCAGAGCACAGTTAGTGCATTGCAATACATAACCATTAAAAGGCCATAAATCATTTTCAGTGTGAACAAAGTCCATCGATACTTGTCTTCACCTCTTGATACACTATGGAAAATAGTTAAAAGGATACTTAAATATCTAGCAAGAACAACACATTTTGGCCTCCATTTTACTATGTCTTTTTCCTTACCTTTGATAGAATTCTCTGACTTAGAATGGGATGATGATCTTGATGATAGGAGGTCTACTATAGGTTACTGCATTTTTCTTGGGAAGAATTTAATATCTTGGATTGCTAAAATGTAAATTACTATTTTAAGGAGTAACATTGAGGCAGATACAAAAGTCTTACTCATGCAACATCATAGATCACTTGGTTAACAAAACTTCTTCAAGAACTGAACTTCAAGCTCCTTCATGTTTGCATCATTGGGCTGACAACACCAACACTATTACCTTGGCACCTAATCTTATCCTGCAGGCAAGAGTAAAACACATGGAGCTGGACCTTCATTTTATTAGGGATAAGGTGGCAACAAAACGACTTAGAGTCCAGCATATGCCTAATACTGATAAAATTTGAGATGTGTTTACAAAACTATTGTGAGCACAGTTCTTCACTAGGTTAAGACAAAAATTGCATGTTCCACCTTAACCTCGTTAAAATTGAAGGGGGATGTTAGCATGCCTTATATGGTTGATTATGGGAAATCACAAAATAACTAACCACTTGTCATGATGGGCCATGTAGATGAGCCAACGGTCATTAAAAGAGTTGTTGCTATTATGTCTTGTACTGTGATAGTACAAGCAATTCCTATAAACATCGATAATTGTAAATTAAAATCCATAAGAATTTTCAATTTTATGATCCATAAGAAATAGGCCAGCAATGCTAGAAAATTAAAAAGAGAAATTATGTTTAATTCAAGGGTAAAGTAGTAAAAATATCAAAAAGTCTACGATCCCTCTCAACATCACATAAAAAATTACTATGATGAGGTGAATCCACATATAGGATCTTCAACATATATACTCCCTCAAATTCATATTAATATTTGGTTTAGAGATTCGATTTTGTTACAAATTAAATGCCGTTTTAAAATTATTATTTTACCACTTTATTCCAACTTATTATGAGAAATACAAACAAATTTATGGTAGTCTATAATTAGAAGGAGAAATATGAAGCAATTAAATAAGAAGATCATTCATTGTTTTTATAGATAAAAATAAACCTAAGCAAAATGGGTCTTGGTTTAGGCTCGGGGTATCGATAGAACTCGGGGGTACTAAAAGTCCACTGATAAGGCAGTGGTACCTTAAGGATTAGTTTTAGCCATGAGGCTCGGTATAGGCCTTGAGGCTTAGATTATGAAAATAGTAGAACTAATAGGGGCTCACCTGAAGATCATGTCACCGAAAGAGCTCAAGATGAGACCTAAGTAAGAGGTAAGGGCCTCAAGCACCAGCATTGAGATCTTCGTGTCTATGCTCGGGGCATAAGATCAGAATACATGAAGATTACAAAGATCCAAAAGGGTAACATGGTATAAGGGCACTAGATTCCCGGAGGAGAGCACCTGACTTCGTGAAAACTCTAAAGTGGACTTCTATAAAAATCATAGATGAATATCTTATTTGGTAACACGTTCTAATTCTCTAAAAGCTTGCCCTTACTCTACTAGATTTTATCCATATACTGATTTATACATCAGAGGGGGTTCACCGAAAAGAACTTATGGTCCTCTATTTGACCATTTATTGGTGCAGGCACGACACTTTGGGTAAGCGTATTAGAGATGAGCATGTTTCTTTGAATATCTCTCTAGCATCATCACCAAGATTATATAGGAGCTAGTGGAGAAGAGGATGTCCAGTATGGTCCCACCACCGGCACCACACCATGCCAGCCCAGGGGCTAGGATAGGAAAAGAACGATCTGGGAACGTGCACACACCCATCCCAAGGGAAGACAAAAGCACAACTATCTCAATGGGCAACACGTTCAGTGGAGCGGCATCATAATTGCCTAAAGTTGTTGAGGACCTCAATAGTGAAATTTGGTAACTTAAAAACAAAATGGCAGGTCCACCGCCCATGCAAATGCGATGAGGAAAGCCTTTCATGGAAGAGGTGCTAAAGTACGAGGTGCCCTCCACGTATCAGTCAATAGGTTTCAAATACGATGGGAACACAGACCTTGGAAATCACTTGAGCAGGTTTGAGAGTGTAGTTGTAGTGTATCAGTTCTCGGATGCAGTAATGTGCCAAGTTTTCTGTACAAACTTCACTAAATCGGCATATTTATGTATCATCCAATTACCATTGGGCTCGATCCATAATTTTGATGAACTTAGCGCGGCCTTTCTGCACTAGTTCACTAGTTGTAGGAAGTACCAAAAGTTGTCTTTAGAGTTGTTCAACATCCGGTAGAAGGAGGAAGAAAGCCTTAGAGCTTATTTGAAAAGATTCACCACATCTAAGATAGATGTGCCTTCAGCTTCCGAGGAGACACTGATGAACCTATTAACCTAAGGTTTAAAGAAATTTATCAATCTGGAAGATGCCCTTAATGTGAAGGGTGAAATAGATAAGTTAAGGGATAAAATAAGCAAGAAGGATCGAGTCTCATAAAGGAGATCTAACCCCAAGCAGGGGATCACTAAATCTCATTTATACCATTATACCCCCTTAACACTCCCCTAAGAGGAGGTTTTGCAGGATATTGAGCATCACCCCAACCTCAAATGGCCCAAGATGTATTCGATAACCCCTGGGAAGGAGAAGTTAAGCAGATTTTATCGTTTTCATAATGAGTCATACGATAGAGGAGTGCATTTACTTACGGGATGAGATAGAAAGGCTCATTTAGGCTAGGCACCTGAAAAAGCTCATTTAAAGAACAGAATAATGGGAAAGGGAGTCATGAAAAAGAGGACAGGCATAACTCCCATAAATATAACCCCAATCTAAAGACTGAGGAGAGAGAACACCCACCATATTCCCCCAAGTGAGGGGTTATTCATATGATTGTAGGAGGCCCGATTGATGGGGACTCCAATAGGTTCAGGAAAGGGTACGTTAGAGCAGCTACTCCAGATAGAAGAGGGGGCAAGAAATAAGATAAGTATCAAAGGGCCCAATCATAAACTTTGGACTGCTGGACGAAAGAGGGATTTTGAAGGCCATGATAGCAAACTACGAGGTGGGGCGTATCTTTGTGGATACAGGATGCTCGGTGGATATCTTATTTTTGGGTTTTTATGATAGGATGGAGTTGAAGGAGAAGCTAGAACTTGTTAAAAGTTCTCTCATACGCTTCGCAGGAGGCTCGATATAGCCCTTAAGAATGGTGATTCTTCCCATCTCACTGGGAGAGGAGTTTTGTCGAAAGACGAGGATGGTGTATTTTCTAGTGGTGGATGCACCTTCTGCATATAATGCCTTGTTAGGTTAGCCATCGCTCAAGTGGTAGTATCAGTGAATCATATGAAGGCGGAATTCCTAGTAAGAGAGGAGGTAGGATAGGTCGGAGGTGATCAGTATGTGTCGTGAAAGCTATATGTACAAAGTGTGAAATAAGGAGGCAGACGAGAACCCTCTGACAAGGAAAGCATGGGAAAGACCGTGGTACTGAAAGCTGAACCTAAGGAGCATGTGAGGCTCAATGAGATGTTGATGGTAGAGTTAGTACCTGGAGAGTAAGGAAAGGCTGATGGGGTTTATTCCTCGAGATACTAAAGGATCTCGTTGGTTTTTTGTGCACTAATGTGGATGTCTTTGCTTGGTCCCCAAATGAACTAGTAGGGATTAACCTGTCAGTAGTGGAGCACAGGCTTAATGTAAACCTTTTGTTTGAAACTGTTAGGAAAAAGAAGAGGAGTTTATGGGCCTAAGAGAGAAGCTATCATTCAGAAAGAGGTGCATAATTTGATGTATGTAAAGCACATTAAGAAAATCTAATTTCTAGAATGGTTGTTGAACATTATTCTAGTCCCCAAGATAGAGGATGAATGGCGAATGTGCATAGACTTCCAAGATCTCAATTGGGATTGCCCGAAGGGCTACCACCAGATATATCTGGCAGAGGATGACCAAAATAGGGTCATCTTCATGACATCATTTGGCACATATTGTTATGTGGTAACTCCATTTGGCCTTAAAAATACTAGAGCTACATACTAGCGGCTGGTAGATAGGATGTATAAAGACCAGATAGGATGGATGGAGGCATACGTGGATAATATGATAGTAAAGAGTATCAAGGCAGAGTCGCATGTATCCGATTTGGCTGAAACTTTCATTATTCTTAGGAAATACGGGATAAATATAAATCCCAAGAAGTGCGCATTTGGAGTAAGGGTAGGAAAATTCCTAGGTTACATGGTGACTGAGAAGAGGATTGAAACTAACCTAGAGAAAATATAAGCAGTCTAAGATATGAATCCTTCTCATAACCCAAAGGAGGTACAGTGCTTGACAATACGACTAGTGCCATTAAACATGTTCATTTGCTGAGCTTCAGAGCGCAATTTTCCTTTCTTCAAGATCTTGCACAAGGATTCAACATTTAGTTGGAATGAAGAATGCCAAAGACCCTTTGATGAGCTGAGGAGGCACCTGGATAATATGTCCTAGCTCACAAAGCCTATTTTGAGAGAGCCTTTGTATTTCTATCTATTTATAGGGGAGCTGGCTATTAGCAAGGTGTTTTTGAGGGAAGAAGGAAGAGTACAAACACCAGTATACTATGTGAGCAAAGTATTAACGGGTGCGGAGCTTAAACATGTGGAGATTGAAAAGAGAGCTCTGGCCCTAGTCATAAAAGCGAGGAGATTAAGGTTGTACTGCCTATCCCAAAAGATTATGGTTAGGACTAACTTACCTCTAAAGTTGGTCATAAATAAACCTAATGTATCAAGAAGGCTCATCAGGTGGGTAATGAAGATGAGCGAGTTTGACATAGAATTCTAGAGCTAAACTTCTATCAAGGCATATGCCCTAATTGATCTCATAGAAAATATGACAAAATCTCGAAGTGAGATAGGACGTTGGGTGATCTTTGTGGATGGGTCGAATGGGAATATAAGATCTGGAGCTAGGATAGTTTTGATTAGCTCGGAAAGGGACAAAATGGTGTATGCAGTGAGGTTGAATTTTCATTCTTCCAATAATGAAGCAGGATACGAAGCACTCCTTCAGAAGATTAAAATATCCATGGACATGGGGGCTAAAAGGATTTGGTCCACTTGGGTTCTCAATTGGTTTACAAGAAGACTCGAAGAGGATTTGAAGTAAGAGAATAGAGAATGAAGAAGCGCACGGAAAAGTTTAAGAAGTATAAAGAAATTCTCGAGCAACTGGAAATCCTAAACGAGCCACAAGAAGATAATAGAAGGGCATAGTACTTATCAAAGGTGGCCAGCTTGGCTGTAGACTGTAGGGAGCGGCAAATTACTTTACTAATGGCACCCAAAGTTATGACGGAGGATATGATAGTGGAGCTGGTGGAAATGGGGGTTGGCAGGTAGAAATCAACATTCACCTAGAGAAAGGGATCGTACCTAAAGAGAAGAGAGTGGTGGATCAGTCCAAGATTCGAGCTACACGTTTATGTCTAGTTAAAGGGAAGTTGTGGAAGAAAGTCTTTGACATGCCCCTACTCAAGTGTGTGGGGCTGAGAGAAGGTGAACAGGTGCTGAAAGAGATACACTTGTTACTATAACCATATGGGAGCTAGGCCCTTAATGATTTCTATTTTAAATAGTAATTAAAGAGTAATGAAAAAACTTTTTTGTTTATATACTCTATCTAACCGCAAGAGTAGATGTAGTACGAAAGAAGAAAGGTCAAGTCCCACAAGGATCATATAACGATTTAATGTTGATAAGTAATATAATATGGATATTATAGTTTTATCTAAATGATTATAAAAATGATTTAGGTTTTGTTGTTACAAATGACGAACATAAGATAATTAAAAGTGCCAACTAAGAAACTAACCAATAGCAAAGCACAATTCGTAAAATCGAGATAATCAAGTATTAAGGGATATTCTGGGGTTTGGGGATGTAATGAATTCCTAATGTTCATCCTTTCAATATATCAAGTATATTGTAATTCAATTCACTTATAAGTCAATCACAATTTTTGTTTAACCCTTACCTCAAAGTGATTAAGTCGTAAATTCTAAATATGAAACAATGTATCCGTTTAAAACCATATTTGGAACTCCAAAAGGTTATAAAGATTTATATGACTTCACTACTAATCTCAAACCTCTCAGTCTAATTGATTAGAGTGTTTAATATTTGAAAGTCTATTGATAAACCTCATTTACTGAATTATGATTTATCAAATTCTTAGTTTTGAAAGGTTGTCAATTAATCACAACTTTTAGAAACCCAAATGGTTGTCAATCACATATGATCTAATAAAATCAAAACATGAAAATAAGTAAAATCATTATACTTGAATTGAAAGAATTGTCAAAGCATTATTCAATCATTATTCATACCAAACCCCAAAATAATGAAAATTAACTAAACATGTTCATAAACTTAGTCAAGCATTTCATCACACGCTTAGTTTCCATAATGAAAAGTAAAGGAAGGCTAAACTGTAGAAGTTGTGGATCTTTCAATCTTCGTGCTTTGGGTATTTCTTCCTTTAATTCCCTCTCAAACTCTCTCAATCTCATGATTTGATACTAAACTATGGTGGATGATTTTTTTTGATAAAACTGATGTTGCTTGATAGGTTCTGGGCTGCATCTCTTATAGTAGAAGATGAAAATTCAGGCTTTAATTCTAAGATTGTAATGTTCTTTTCCCATTAGCAACCTCATTAGCGATCGAGAATATGGTCGCTAGTGGTCGCCTTGAAAATAGTGCGCAGTAGCGGTTCCACTAATGATCACGAACGGGGTCAATAATGATCACTGTGAGAACGATGCGCAGTAGCGGTTCTACTATCGACCACTAAATTGGTCGATAATGAGTCTCTGGGCTACGTGGTCTCATGGGCTTTCTCCAATATTGGCTCAATGATCTCTTTTCTTCCTTAGTTCTGGCCCAAATCTCCATTCAAATTCTACAAAAATATCACAAAAATACCAAACACGCAATAGCATTAAAGTAATATAAAATAAAGAAAAATGACGTTATATGTGCACAAACAATAGTTGGAACCTAACTATATAAGTCCCAAAAATATAAAAATCATGTTTATCAGAACCCTATCTCAAAAAGTCCTAGGGGATGGATATTTTTAGCCTTACCTAAAGGCCGATGCTGAAGAACAAGTGAGATCTTGTGAGAAGTGTCAAATCCACACCCTCCTAATACATAAGTCGATAGAAGAGCTCATGACCATGAGTGCAGCATGTCCCTTTACTAAATGGGGTATTAACCTTGTGGGACCTTTCCCTGTGACGTCAAGGTAAAGAAATTTTATGGTGGTCTCTATGGATTATTTTAGTAAGTGGGTAGAATTCGAGCCCTTGGCGAAGATCACTGAAGAAATGATACTAATTTTCTTGTGGAAGAACATAGTGTGCCATTCTGGGATGCCCAGGGTCCTGGTATCGAACAATGGCACCCAGTTTGTAGAAGCCGGCTAAGAGAGTGGTGCGGGATGATGAAGATTGAGCAAGACTTACTTCTGTGTACCACCCATAGGCGAATGGACAAGTGGAAGCCACAAAAAAAATCCTGATGCAGGGGATTAAGACCCGATTAGATAGGGTAGGGGGAAGGTGGGTCAAGGAGCTCGACTCAATTCTGTGGGCCTACCGCACTAACCCGGAAGTAGATATGGGAGGGACCCCTTTCAGCTTGGTGTATGGCATGGACGAGGTAATAACAACAGAGATCATAACAAAGACCGACTGAGTGCAAATTTTTGGCAAAGAGTAAAACGAGTTGATGGTACAGGATTCCCTGGACCTATTAGAAGAAAAAAGAGAAAAATATTTCTCCGAATGGAGAAAATGAGACATCTAATGAGATTCACTAACAATAGTAAGGTGGTCAAGAGGAATTTTCTGATCTGGGACTTGGTTCTAAGAAAGGCGGGTCTATCTAAAAGCTTTGGGAAGTTAGGAGATAACTGAGAAGGACCTTTAAGTGTTCGGGATCCTAGAAGGTGGAGGCTACGAGCTGGAAAGCCTGGACGGGAAAAAGGTTCCTAGAGCTCGAAATTTGGAAGCTTGAACACCTACTTTACATAAAGTAGAAGATGGGAGGAGTTTAAATTTTTTTATGTATGCATGCTATTTTTTTAGTATGGTTAAGTTATCAATTCCATGTATCTAGTTTCTTTTTGGCAAAAGAATAAAAGTGTCAGTTTTACCACACATGTTGGGTTTTAATTTCTCAACAAGTACTTGCAGGCGAAGGCCTAAATAGTAGCATATTAGGAAGAAGCTCAAAGGAGATGTGCAGGTTTGAAAATGTCAATCAATTTTTTAAGACAATAACTTGAGCATAAAACATAAAATTGCAAGTGCCGGTTAAAAAAGCTTATAGGCGGAAGCCTCACCATAAAAGATGACCTCACATGGGCCAATAGGAACACAACGAAGGCAGATGCCTAAGAACTTATACACAAGAATATGAGACTAGTCTCGTTCAATCAAAAGGTGGAAAAGGCCGAATGGCAATTTTATTGATGATAGAGTTTGATTTGAATGGTCGGCACCTTGTTATAAAGGAAAAACTCAAAGTGAATGCTTGAGTGAAAAGTAAAACATGATTAATTGGAACAGTGATGACAAGCATTCTTAAGTCTCCAGAGTGCATGATCCACCTCATGAAATTTGAGGTAATACATGTCAGCTCGCCGCGCCTCTGCTTTGGTGTTAGCAGAAAGAGTCTCATTCACCTTGAACAAGCGGTCCACCTGGTCGCGAGGTTCCAACACGTCCTCTCAAAGTTGAAGAATGTGATACTCGAATGACTTCTAGTGGTCCTTGTAGAATTTCTTATTTTGTCCTTTTTTCTCAAGCCGGTGGTGAAGGCTATTGATCTCCTTTTGAAGCTCGTAGGCGTCCGGTGGAGGGATAATCAATGAGCCAGACATAGAGCAAGGAAATAAAAGAAGTGATGGAGAATTATCCTAATAAGGAAACGCCTATGAAGAAAGTCATTTATGTGGTGTCATTCTCCTGCTTGTATTTTTAATAGATACTTGACGAGGACAAATGACCGCCTAAAATGTACTACGGAAACACCGATGGTAGGGAAAGACGCACTAGGTTAACAGAACCTCTAAAAAGTTAAGACCCAAAGGTTCGGGGCAAGAGGTAGTAGGTTCAAGCTCAGTTAAAGGCTAGAGCCTAAATACACTAAGCTTGTAAAGAAACTTGTCTATATATATAGAAAGACCTACAAATGCGAACGAGAAAAATGAATTTAAGGTAAAAGAACTAATAAGCAAAGAGGTTATCTAGAAAAATCAGAAGCTAGATAGTTCATAAAAATAAAAGGCCTACAATGATAACTTAAAACTAGATGGTACTTCCTTCATAGCCACAAAAGAGGTCCCTTACACATGAAAGCCTAAGCATACATACACAGAGGGTGATATCCCATCCAGAATAAAAATAAAAATTTAAAAGCTAAAGAAACAAAGCTAAAACTACGGTTCACCATATTTAGAGTTGTTCAGTGAGGCCTCCATGATAGCCTCTAGTTGGGCTTGAGTAGGGGAAATTAACTCATCAAAATCCATCTCCTCAGTCCCAACGATAGGAGTGGTATCCAGGCAGATGGGGGCCTCTAGGATCAAGGGGTTAGTAGAGCTCGGAGGAGGAGATTTGGGCTCGAAATGGTAGATCACATAATCTAGGAAGTCCACCGCATCAACTGAGTTAATCCAAGAATCTTCATCATCGCCCCAAGGTTTGGATAGTCTGGAGCATCATCCAAAATGCCCTTCTTATCAAAGGTCTCTACCGAACCTCCCGACGCCACCCACTCTTTAAACTTTTTCAAGACATAGTCTCAAAATGGACCATCCCCACCACAGTGTCATAAAAATCCTCGGAGCTAACAAGTATCTTCCGAGTATCTTCAAAAACTCTATGCACCAGTGATAGACCTGGTTTAGATTGGAGATAAATCTCCAGGATCATCTTGATGCCCTCAGTGTGAGCAATCTCAATCTCGGCAATACACTCATTCCTCATGGCTTCTAAATGAACCTCAAGGGATTCGATTTGTGCATGTTCCTGGGTTTAAGAGGCTGTATCAGCCTCTTGGGTGTCCTTCAGAGAAAACATATATTTCTCCAACTTGGAGTTAAGCTTGGAGACATTGTCTTATGCAGCCTTAAGACCCGTAGCTATTTGGGGATCATTGAACCATGACAAGCACGAGCAGCAATCGCAGAGGTCATGGATAAGGATTAGAAGGAAAAGAAATGAAAATACGCATTATAAGTTTAAAATCATAAGTATGGAGATATTGATGATACCTTTGAAAGACCTAAACAGCAGTTCTCAGTTAGTTCACTACATTCCCATTTGTCAAAGAGCTCTCAGTCCAGGATGGGGCATATCCCTTGCACATAATGGATAGTTGTGTGGCAATCTTATTTTTTGTCACACTCTGAGTGTAAAATGATTGGTTTAGGGTGGTGATGACCGATCTTGAGGGTTTTCTCAAGTTCGGTGGAGTCCCTTTTGATCTCTTAGGATTAAGATGTCTCGGCCAGGAGCTCTCTTTAGAGGTAAGGACATGATGATGCTCATGGTAGATAGATTCCTGGGTGGATCACCAACCAGAGAAAGGGGATCTTTTAGTAGAGCTCGGCCCATGGAGATGACTTTCTCCATGGACTCAGCGGCCATAGCACTGCACCTATTGAACATGGTGTCTGCAAAAAAGGAACAAGATAAAATGAATAATAATAAAGATGGTGAACCAATTGAGTAAAGAACATGTATGATCTTTTACCGATATCAGCTTCCAAAGAAAACTCAAAGGGGCTAAGGCCATAGTAGTTTAAAAGTAAATGAGAAATGAGTATGGATAGATCATAGGTCTTATTTTTTATCTGGTCAATGAGATATTGTACACCAATAGCCATTTATTCACACTATATTTGCGTAGTGAATTTCCCATATCCATTCGATGGGAAAGTCCCAAACCTGAGAGGATTTCACGAAGAAGAAATATTGCTTCTATTCTTGATTGGAAGTGGGAGCCTTGTCTAGAAACTTGCTCTCACCTCAGGATGAGAGGTAGTAGAACCCAAGGTACTGAAGAGACTTTGCTTTAAAAAGATAAAAGAAAAGGACAGTGGTGGGCATAATGCCTAGACATTGGCAACCAAGATAAACCCTGCCATGCTCCATCATCAAAGGAGGAATGGGGAAGTGAAGCCCACCTTTGAGTTGACTAACATAAAATGTTAAACAATCGGGGGGAGGATAAAGATCTATGTCCTCTTTAGAAGGAAGAATCAACATAAATGATGATGAAAGGGTAGTGTTGGTGCACACATACCCAAGGGTATTGTTAGAAATGATATGGGTTATATGTCAAGGTTTTGAGTTTGACGGGACGGCGATAATGGGCTCACCAAAAATAATCGAGGATGAGTGAGACTCATCTTGAGGTGGCGAGGAAAGATTTATAGACCCTAAACCCTCAAAGGAGTCCCAATTAGGTGAGGGGGTCACATAAGGAGTTGGGACATCATCAGGATAAGTGTGACATGACGAAAGGGTGGCTACAACAAATATATTATTATTATTATTATTATTATTATTATTATTATTATTATTATTATTATTATTATTATTATTATTATTATTATTATTGTTGTTGTTGTTGTTGTTGTTGTTGTTGTTGTTGTTGTTGTTGTTGTTGTTGTTGTTGTTGTTGTTGTTGTTGTTGTTGTTGTTGTTATTATTATTATTATTATTATTATAAGAAAGGAGGAGAATAATAAAAAGAAATGTTAAGTTAAAAAAGAAGGACTGGATAGCACCTATGTTGGAAACGGTCGGCGAAAACTTAAGAACAAGATGAATGACAAAGAACAGTGTAGAACAACAAGCAAAACTATCTTCTCAGAGTTTGAGTTTTTCTGACAGAAGGTGGTAGTAGGAAATTAGAAGATGACAATGAGAATGGGAATGAAGTCTTAGGACTCGGAATATATGGAGGGAAAACCCTAACAAACATCATCTCAATCATTGGTCTACAGTGGAGAGAATGGCCTGGATTCCTCAAGATAACCAATGGTTTTAAGCGGGCAATGGCACAAGGCAGCACAACGTCATCAGCATAACTCTAATGGGCCTTATGAGCTCACTTGTGGCTTGAATTGGGCCATGAAATCCAGATGTAAAGGCTTAATGGGACTTCTGAGCTCGGTTGTGGCATAAATGGGGCCTGGAAAATCCGGATGAAAAGACTTATTGGGCCTTATGAGCTCGGTTGTGGCTTGAATTGGGCCTAAAAAATCCAGGTAAAAAATCTTGATGGGCCTTCTAAGATCAGTTATGGCTTCAATTAGGCTTGGAAAATCCAGTTGAGAATCTTAATGGGCCTTATGAGCTCGGGTGTTGCTGAAATTGGGCCACCAGAATTGCAAAGGAAGGTTTTATGGGCCACCACAGATCGGGTATGACTGAAGTTGAGCCAAAGTTTTTTAAAAATCAGGACTCGAGTCCCGAACTCAGGGAAGTAGGTCAAGTTTCTGGTTTATCCGACCATAGCTCATGCTGAAAAGAGGCAACTTGGGGACTCAGGTTGAGTAAACAGCTCGGGGATAGATGAAATCGGGCTAAAATCTTTACTGAAAAGAAAGCTCGGGCAAACAGAACAAAGAGCCATGTTCTTTGATTAAGATGTTATCCTAGATGGAGGAGCTCTGGGCTCGAGGTTAGGGCTCTAGGTTTTGGATGTTTTGCTAGAGAATCCACACACATAGCTCGGGGTGGTGGCTTGAGGTTTTGGACGTATTTCCAGAAAACCCCACTGATGCCTCAGGGTGGTGGCTCGAGGTTTTGGACATTTTGCTAGAAAGTCCATGATCAGTGGCTCAAGGTTAAGACTCGAAGTTTTGCTAGGATCCTACGCAACAAGAGGTGTGTATCGGTGTTAGGGCCCAAAGGAATGGCTTTAGCCCTGGATATTCTTACCCAAAACTAATAAAATGAACATGCCAAGATTTGGGATCGAAGGAATGGATCGAAATTTAGTGAATAGTTCAATGGTGGTTGAGTTAAAAAATATAATAAAAGTGGACTTTACCTCAGGTAAATAGGTCGTGTTATCAGTTGTTCCAACTGAGACTCGTTCAAGGAAGAGACGGATCGAGGCTTGAGGCACAGGTGTCATCAAACAGATCAAGTTTAGTAAGCTCTATGAGGCGAGAATTTTCTTGAAATAGAAAATTAAAACGCAATAGCTAATCTTATTACTATGAACACTTTCTTATAAGTTAAGCGACAATAGTGGGGGGAGTAACTGTTTCAGGATAAAATAACCTAACCAAGGTGTCTTGGTTTAAACTTGGGGTATCGATGGAGCTCAAGATACTAAAAGACCATCGATAAGGTAGTGGTGCCTTAAGGCTTAGAGTTAGCCATGAGGCTCAATACAGGCCCTAGGACTCTGAATAGTAAAATAGTAGAATCAGGAGGCGCTCACCTGAAGATCAGGTCACCGAAATAGCTCAAGATGAGACTAGAGTAAGAGGTAAGTAAACACCAGCATTGAGATCTCCATGTCTATGCTCGGGGCATAAGATTGGGATACATGCTCGGGACAACAAAGATTATAAAGTTGCATAAGAGTGACGGGGCAGACGGGGCATAACGGCCCTAGATTCCCAGAGGAAAGCACCTGGTTTCATGGAAAATCTAATGTGAACATCTATCAATATCTTATATGCAGGTTTGATTTGGTAACACATTCTAACTCTTTAAGAGTTTGCCCTTATTCTACTGAACTTTATCCGTATACAGATTTAGGCATCTGAGTAGTTCACCGGAAAATTCTTTTGGTCCCCCTATCTGACCATTTGTTGGTATAGGCACGATGGTTCGGTAATTAGAAGTAGAGTATTGCGGAGGAGATATTTATAAATAAACCATATTAATTGAGAATGTATTAGTAAAATATTTATAAGTGATATGTCTATCGCATTTGTGATATTCGGTGAATGTATTAAATTTGAAATACCACATGAAACGTTGTCGGAAGTGGTTATACGAACTAATAAATCATTTCCATGCAAAATACTTCCACTAGTGAGCTTCGCCAATTGCATACACGGTGAGTACATTTAGTTAACGTGAAATTATTAACGAAGAATATTAGCTGTTCTTTAACATGCCACACAATACAATATATATTTAGTCCACTCTTTTGATAGGATTGTTTATAAAATACAATATGCAGTTTATATTTAAAAATCGATTGTTGTGCCTTGACCTTTTTATTTTTATTTTATCTTGGCAAATCTTATGTTAGAGCCCTTGATTAAAGTTGCTAAGCCTCGTTATTCATTAACTAATACCAATATTTTGCCCCAATTTTGTATAATTTGACAATTTCTGTTGTTTCGTTTCTATTTTACATGAAAGAGATGTCAGATATCTACTAAAAGAAATCAAAACTTAAAACTAAACCAACTTTCATACAAAAGAAACATAAATTTTGGCGGACTGAGAGATGTCAGATATCTACTATATTGAAACCCACATGTTGAAACAGTTAACATTAAGAAAAAAAATGCTGATCTTGAGTTGATATTCGTTTGGTCCCTTTTTTTTTTTTTTTCAAAAACACCAATTTGGGCCCTCCTTATATTCATATATTTGATTAAACATACCTAACAAAAAGAGCCAAAAATATATAAAGAGCTAGAGAGAGAGGTGCCTCAGACATAATTGGTTCCTTTATTATTACAGCAAAGCAAACGTTTTCTTTTGGTGTGGTGGCTGATTTTTTAATCCATGGATGTTATTGAACCAACAAGGCTCATGAATATATTAAAAGGACCATCTGATCCCAGACTTGACACTTGTGGGTTTTGCATCACGTGATTTTGGTTAATTAATTGTTAATTAAGTCACTTTCCACCTTGATTAATTAGAACTTAACTAAGATTGAGCATATCCATTGACATGGAGGTCATCAAAATCCAATATGATCCTATCATGTTTCATAATTTTTACCAATACAATTTTATACGTGCCAAGTAATCAATGCAATGTGATATAAAGAATTTGTAAAACTCATAAATATAAATATATATGTCATATGTCAATGTAAATAATGTGAATCATATACGCTTTGTCATTTATATTAATATATACGAAGTAAAATACAATATATTAAAGCAAAGGATATATATTTCATTCTATTTGTCCATGAATTTAACCGTATAATTTTAATTATATAAAGTTGATGAGGTCACTTTCAAATTGTTGGTGAAGAAAAAAGAGTTTGGTGCTGAAATCATATATATCATGGCATAAAAGACTTGTCATGTCAAATATATCATGTCGAGTTTGATTCGTTGTATGGCTGCGCCAAATCTAATATTAATTTGTTTGTACCCTTTGTTTCATTACTTTCTGGGATTTTCTTCGTTGGTGACTCTGAATAAAGCTTTCTTCGTAAATGAAGGGGTGCTATTCGTTTTTAGTACTTTTATAAAATAATATTATCTTTTAAATATTTTGGCAAACCTAATTTTCAATCAATTCTTTTGGACAAGGTTCATAATTCGGATTCTAAATCATGAATACTCGTTTATAAAACTTAAAATTAATATCCAATAAATAATTTCTTAAATCTAATATGTTGGAAAATTATTTTTGACAATAATTCTTTTTTTAGTTATTTACTTTTCTTGGCCACAAAATAAATTAGGACTCTAAATTTTGTTTCCTAATTTATGTATAGAACTTTATTTAGTTTCCTATATTGTGTCTAGAATTTGGTTTTACTTATTTAACAAGTTTAGAATTTTAGAATTGTCTATTTAAGACAAGGGAATACTAAAACTTGGACACACTTTAAGAGACGCACGATTTGAGACGTGAAAGAAGCAGCAGGCGACGCACGGCAAGGAAGAACTGTTGGGATTTTGATGGTGCCATCACGCAGCGGAAAACAAAAATTTTAAATAAAAGGAATTTGAATCGAATTCAAATTGACGACGGCCCATTTTAAATTTCAATTAATTCAAACAATGTTTTAATTACTTTATAAATGAAACAATTTGATTTCCACAAAATCAAACGAGCATGATAAGTAACCATTTAATATATTAATCACATATATAACAATTATATATATATTAGCATATTAATCAGATTTATAAATATATATTATATACACATCATGCAACATAAACCATATATGTATATACATATTAAAACACATACAGCATGCATGCATCTATTATTAAATATATCTATATATCATATACAGTATGCATGCATTCATCTTACTTATATACACATAATATATATATATATATATATATATATATCATGCACAGCACACACATATATATATTATACACAGCACACATATATATATATATATATATATATATATATATATATATATATATATATGATATATATATGTGTGCTGTGTATAATATATATATGTGTGTGCTGTGCATGATATATATATATATATATATATATATATATATATATATATACGAACAGCCATGTACCTCACAACGGAGGAGGATCGATGCGGCTGGATTTCCGGCGACGAAGCGGCAGCAGGCTACGGCACACGGCAGCGGCGCTGTCGGGGAGCGGCCTGTCTCCTTCGGCAGTCGCAACGGCCTCACAGCGGAGGAGTAGCGAGACAGCTTGAGCTCCGGTGACGATGCGGCAGCAGACTACGGCGATACGCGGGCGCGCTGGCGTCGGAACGGCGGGCAGGCGAGATCGTCGGCTGTGGCAACGACGGGATGACAGCAGCGGCAGGCGCTCCGGCGGTGAAGTGGCAGCAGACTACGTCAGATCCTCGGCTGTGACAACTCCGGCTTGGCAGCAGCCGTGTGGAGACGACAGGTAGGTGTGGCGCGGCGTTCGGAACGGCACAGCAGCAGGCGGCTCGGCTGCGGCAATTCCGACTTGACAGCGGCAGGGAACGGCAGTCGGGCTTGCGTGCGGAGGTGCATGGCGTCCGGCTAGTGGCTCGTCTCCGGCAATAGGTTTCACACACCGAATGTCCCAATCTTCTCGCAACGAAGCACTAGATACGTCGAGAGCTTCGAGAACGACGGAGAAAATACGAGGACCGAACGTTTTCGGTGTTAGGGGGCGGCCGGCGGCAAGCGACGGCGGCTGGAGGTGGACGGCTGGGAGAAGCGTTTTCGGTGGCTAGGGTTTTCAAAAAAAAAAATAAAAACCGTGTATTTTTTGGCTTGAGGTTTTCTGCTACTTAACCAAAAAATCCGAAAACTTGTTCAGCAAACCAAAACCCACATTTTTCATATATTTTTTTTTATTTAAAACATAAGCCCAACTCTAAATGGGCTTATGGTGAAATGGCCCAATTAAAAAAAATAAAACAAAGCCTTTTAATTTAAAATATCACCGGCCCAATGACTTTAAAGGGCTTATTGGGCCGACCCAATTTTAAATCAAAAACCCCATTGGAATTAAATCATTTCTCACAAACGATAACTCCGAAAAATATAACAATTATATTTTCGCGTCCAGAATAACCTTCTCGTATTTTTCCCAATTCATAATCACAATTATGAACCTTAGATTCAATCATATTGATATCTAACTATGCTAAAATTAACAAATAATTTCTAGCTATCGTTTTTAATAATCAGGAAACACGTGGTGTGACCCTCAATGGTTCAGGTGTAAGCTAGTCGTGGGTTCACAACACATTGTGATTCAAACAATACATTGTTCTTATATGAACTCGTCCCTTAGAGTCCCTGATTAAATAAAACTCGTTTTACTTAATCACTGGTCAAACATCACCGGCCCAATAACTTTAAAAGGGCTTATTGGGCCGACCCAATTTTAAATCAAAAACCCCATTGGAATTAAATCATTTCTCACAAACGATAACTCCGAAAAATATAACAATTATATTTTCGCGTCCAGAATAACTTTCTCGTATTTTTCTCAATTCATAATCACAATTATGAACCTTAGATTCAATCATATTGATATCTAACTATACTAAAATTAACAATTAATTTCTAGCTATCGTTTTCAATAATCAGGAAACACGTGGTGTGACCCTCAATGGTTCAGGTGTAAGCTAGCCGTGGGTTCACAACACATTGTGATTCAAACAACACATTGTTCTTATATGAACTCGTCCCTTAGAGTCCCTGATTAAATAAAACTCATTTTACTTAATCACTGGTCAAACCAGAACCCAACGAATTATGAGAGGCGCCTAGCAACAACGCATCATAATTCCCTAGATACAAATGAAGTGCCTGCAAGAACCTTGTGATATAGCTTATATGTACAGTACGATCCCTTCGCGATCTATGTCCCGATTGAACAAGAGGTATTGGTTCATCGAGACCTCTTTCTAGTTCAATAACTGTGTGTACGTTCTAGGTTCAAGATAATCCGTTCGTGTGTGACTTAGAGAAACACATTTCTCTAAACACCCCACTATCAGCTCTGGCCAGAGACTCCGAGGATATTATCAACCATCAGAACACACCAGGACATCCATGACTTATCATGCGGTCCGAATCCCCTACTACCATGCCACACCTCACGTGACTTCACTAGAGGACAAGGCTATGTTGTGACCTGTCTCTGTGTCTCTTTGGAGGCCAATCAAAAGGGCAACGTTCGCATAGTCGGGAATCTAGTGGGAAGTCTGTGCATGGTAGTAGGGGATTCGGACGCATGATAAGTCATGGATGTCCTGTGTGTTCTGATGGTTGATAAATCCTCGGAGTCTCTGGCCAGAGCTGATAGTGGGGTGTTTAGAGAAATGTGTTTCTCTAAGTCACACACGAACGGATTATCTTGAACCTAGAACGTACACACAGTTATTGAACTAGAAAGAGGTCTCGATGAACCAATACCTCTTGTTCAATCGGGACATAGATCGCGAAGGGATCGTACTGTACATATAAGCTATATCACAAGGTTCTTGCAGGCACTTCATTTGTATCTAGGGAATTATGATGCGTTGTTGCTAGGCGCTTCTCATAATTCGTTGGGTTCTGCTCTGGTTTGACCAGTGATTAAGTAAAATGAGTTTTATTTAATCAGGGACTCTAAGGGACGAGTTCATATAAGAATAATATGTTGTTCGAATCACAATGTGTTGTGAACCCACGGCTAGCTTACACCTGAACCATTGAGGGTCACACCACGTGTTTCCTGATTATTGAAAACGATAGCTAGAAATTAATTGTTAATTTTAGCATAGTTAGATGTCAATATGATTGAATCTAAGGTTCATAATTGTGATTATGAATTGAGAAAAAATACGAGAAAGTTATTCTGGACGCGAAAATATAATTGTTATATTTTTCGGAGTTATCGTTTGTGAGAAATGATTTAATTCCAATGGGTATTTGATTTAAAATTGGGTCGGCCCAATAAGCCCTTTAAAGTTATTGGGCCGGTGAT
>BMAC01000100.1:1676864-1726885 GCA_014905375.1 Phtheirospermum japonicum | reverse complement strand
AGAAGATTGGGACATTCGGTGTGTGACACCTATTGCCGGAGACGAGCCACTAGCCGGACGCCACGCACCTCCGCACGCAAGCCCGATCGCAACGAAGCACTAGATACGTCGAGAGCTTCGAGAACGACGGAGAAAATACGAGGACCGAACGTTTTCGGTGTTAGGGGGCGGCCGGCGGCAAGCGACGGCGGCTGGAGGTGGACGGCTGGGAGAAGCGTTTTCGGTGGCTAGGGTTTTCAAAAAAAAAAATAAAAACCGTGTATTTTTGGCTTGAGGTTTTCTGCTACTTAACCAAAAAATCCGAAAACTTGTTCAGCAAACCAAAACCCACATTTTTCATATATTTTTTTTTATTTAAAACATAAGCCCAACTCTAAATGGGCTTATGGTGAAATGGCCCAATTAAAAAAAATAAAACAAAGCCTTTTAATTTAAAATATCACCGGCCCAATGACTTTAAAGGGCTTATTGGGGCCGACCCAATTTTAAATCAAAAACCCCATTGGAATTAAATCATTTCTCACAAACGATAACTCCGAAAAATATAACAATTATATTTTCGCGTCCGGAATAACTTTCTCGTATTTTTCCCAATTCATAATCACAATTATGAACCTTAGATTCAATCATATTGATATCTAACTATGCTAAAATTAACAAATAATTTCTAGCTATCGTTTTCAATAATCAGGAAACACGTGGTGTGACCCTCAATGGTTCAGGTGTAAGCTAGTCGTGGGTTCACAACACATTGTGATTCAAACAATACATTGTTCTTATATGAACTCGTCCCTTAGAGTCCCTGATTAAATAAAACTCGTTTTACTTAATCACTGGTCAAACCAGAGCCCAACGAATTATGAGAAGCGCCTAGCAACAACGCATCATAATTCCCTAGATACAAATGAAGTGCCTGCAAGAACCTTGTGATATAGCTTATATGTACAGTACGATCCCTTCGCGATCTATGTCCCGATTGAACAAGAGGTATTGGTTCATCGAGACCTCTTTCTAGTTCAATAACTGTGTGTACGTTCTAGGTTCAAGATAATCCGTTCGTGTGTGACTTAGAGAAACACATTTCTCTAAACACCCCACTATCAGCTCTGGCCAGAGACTCCGAGGATTTATCAACCATCAGAACACACAGGACATCCATGACTTATCATGCGTCCGAATCCCCTACTACCATGCACAGACTTCCCACTAGATTCCCGACTATGCGAACGTTGCCCTTTTGATTGGCCTCCAAAGAGACACAGAGACAGGTCACAACATAGCCTGTCCTTTAGTGAAGTCACGGTGAGGTATGGGTCTTAAGGATTAATGTTGTACGCTATACCATAGAAATCATCTACTCGATGAGTGGGAACCACTTAGAAATTTCTAGGCGAGGGAGTTCAGTGAACTCATCCTATGAGCACCTACTTATGTATGTCGATGTCCATACACCGTGACCGATGAGATGCGGTCCACATACATTAAGTACTAGTCTTTATGTGAAAGGCATGTATCCTCATTATGGCGTAACCCTTTGACTAGGAACAAGTTCGACGAGTTACATTACGTGCTGGATTATCTCACGGTTCTGCTAGACCAATCCACCGTAATAAAATAACTTCATCAGGACCATACCTATGCAACTAGCATGGGATAAAAGATATGGAATGCCAATAAGTATAAAAGATATTATTACGAATAAAAAAGCGATTGTATTACAAGAGAATGGTCAGACCACAGCCACAAGTTGGCTTGTTGGTCACCTCATTCTAACAAGAACACCAGCAAGATAGCTATTTGGAGCCACTGTCCGAAATCAACAAGTTTTTCGAAGTTGCATGACCAACGGAGAAGATCTTTTCGTCTAGGCGACAAGTATTTAGTATCACGTGTTTGATACTTTAGTTTTCATATATTACTTTTTATCTTTATGTATTGATCGTGAATAAAGAGAATAATATAGTTTTCGGGTTTGTACACCCAAGTTCACAAGTACTTTTACTTGTGAACTGAATTTAAATTGTTGTGTTCTCGAACTTAAATTTCCGATGCATATTTTTAATTAAACTCTGGTTGATGTTGGTTTCAGTGTTGGTTAACATTGAAAACAACATCATATACTGATACTTATTTTCAAAATCACAGACCTTCAAATTTTACATAATATTTATCATCTTTATCATTCATTCTCTTATTTCTCATTTATAGTCATGTCATGTCTCTCTATTCATTTTAAATTTAAATAAATATAATATAATAATACATCATTTTGATGCGATTAGAAAGATCTTCTCATCAAAAAGAGATCGTTGCTCTCCGAACTATCTGAACAGCTCGACGTAGGCCCTCTGATACTTAAGTCAATAATCGATATTGTGATAAACGAGAGCTCAATGAAAGTAGGAATAATCAACTTAAAATAGAAATGAGGTTTGTGTCCTCTTTATAGAGAAAAGAGTCGTATCCTCAATATAGGGTTTTCATCTCCCATTCATACCATAATTCTATAAATAACCCACCGACTCAAAATTAGGATTTCTCATTTACGCTAAATTACAATAACTATTAGAACTCTCATATTTTTCTGAAGTTACCATAATAACCATGGTCACAAATCATCCCTATACTTCCATACCGCCGGGCCCATACCTTACCAGAACATACCAACCCGTCTGGGCCTATACCATAACCATATCAAATTATGTGTATATAAAGTCCAACTCTCTCAACCGACCTGTTTTAAAGATATTATACTACCATTTCAGCTTATAAGAGATCGATAACTCATTTAAAAAAGTCGCTCCCCTTATTTAACCGACCTGATAACTTAACGTGTCTACCGACTTAAATACTTGACGTCGTATCACATCTATTTCTTGAATATGATTTATCATTTACAATAAAAAAAAAAAAAAAACGAATTCTAAACCTACAACAAAAAAATTCTGACTATTCCTGTAATTCTCAATATCCCAAATTTTTGTATGCCGTAATTAAAAATCTCAACAAATATTAATTCAAACATACTCATAGGTTAAACATTCTTACACCTGTTGGTAAAGTAATGTTATAAGTGTACCCCAAAATTATTTTTCGGTTTTCATTTAAGCTTTTGTGGTAAATGATAAGAAACTCATGTGGTGAATCTCACATACCTCGTACTAGGGCTGAGCACGGGATTAGAAAATACCCGAACTGTACCGAATTCTGAATCGAACCGTACCGTAACCGAAAAATCTTCGTTGACCATTGACGAATCTCTGAAACGAATCGTCCCAAATTTCTTTTACGGGATGGATCTGGAGAATTTTAAATCCCCTTAAAATCTTTGTACCAAACAGAGAACCGATTTATAGTTTTATTAAATTAGGTATAAATCTCATTATATTCGATAGTTAATAAGTAAAATACTATTTTTAGTTATCTTGTATCTTAATTAATCATCAACTAACAAGTAAAAGTTAAAATTCACAATAATCTAGTAGTTTTAATTTACGATTATAATTTGAGCGTAAAACGGAGATTTATCCGAAAACCGAATTGAACCGTACCAGAACCAAAAAAGAACCGTTAACTTTGACTTTTCTCCGAACCGACTCGTACCAAAAAAATAATGGTACGATTCTGAAGATTTTCAAATCCCCGAACTGAACTGGACTGTGCTCACCCCTACCTCGTACCATCTCATTATATCCAACCTTTTATATGCATTGTGCACCGATTCTTTATGTGTGATAATATATATCATCCATACATATTTATGTAAAATTCTCATAACCTATGTGTCTAATTCGCATGCTTCGTTAGACAAATAAGAAATTATGCTGCTTCGATTGCTTAATTTTGTGTCACTCAAGCCTAATATCAACCTAACTTAATATTTTTATTTATTGTATATTGCTTAATTTAGTCTTTTTCTTTTATCATATTTTTTGTAATTTAACATTTTCTTTTTATTATAATTTGCCTAATTCAATATTTTTTATTATTTAATATTTTTTTTATTCTCCTAATATAAAAATATAAATATATAATATATAATCAGTAGAAAAAATCTAAATTAGTTCATTTAATTAAAATAATAGATTACATGTGAAATAATTTTAATTCCAGAAAAAAAAATTATGAAAATAATTAAATAAATTGTATTTATGATAAAATTAAAATAATTTTATTTTTAGAAATTAAATATTATATAGCGGTAAATTATGAAATATTTACAATAATTTAAGTATGTAACTAAATATTAGTAATGAATTCAGTCTAAACATAAAAATATAAAATTATATAATAATTAATTTATATTTATTAGACATTGATACAATGCGATACGGGTTGAGTCAAGGGCGGATTTACGGCCACCATTGGGGGGGACCACAGCCTCCCCTAGTTTTTTAGAAACTCCTACTATTATATAAGATTAATTTTAGTATTGAGATTATATAGTACTTGGTTTCCAAAATGTTGCATTTGTTTAAGATGGTCTATTGGTAAACATACATTTTATGTCTACAATAGGTGCAAGTTTCAATTCATATTGATGAGCTTTTTTTTTTTCCTTCCCCTTTCTTATTGTTTACTTATTCTATTTTACATCAACATACAATTTAACAACTGTTGTAATTAATTAATTGTTATAATTATATATTATATGAATGATCATCCTACCCTTAAACCCTAGTCTTGTACCTATAAAAGGGACTCCAGTCCCCATAATAAACTTGACTCTTGATCATTCTCTTCTCTCTTTTCTTAGTTCTACAACACGTTATCAGCACAATTGTTCTACCAATTCCCCAAGCTATTGTTCCACTAATTCCTAAGTAGTATTGTTCTACCAATTCCCGTAGCGATTGTTCTCCTAATATATTCCTCAAGGTATTATCAATATTAATTTATTCGTCGATTGCTTATGTATGTAGATCTATTTAAATTAAGGGGGGAGATTTTTTTTGCCCCCAATGTATACTGTTTTTTACACTTTGCCCCCAGTAGTATTCTTTGTTCCACTTTGCCCCCTGATGTACAATAATCTTCGGCGTTGCTCCCCTAAACTTTATTTCTGACAGAATATTCCTTCTAAATTCCATCGATGGGCAGTTGGGGAGCAAAGTGCAAGAATATTATAGTTTGGGGGGTAGTATGGGGGGCAAATTAAAAAATATATATATATATTATTTTTTTGTCTTAAATTTTTGTATTTGAAAAAGATATAGAGTATTTATCGTATACACACACACACACACACACACACAAAGTTGTCAATACAATTCCAATTAAAGAAAATAAGAAAATAGCCCCACCCCCACCCCCACCCACCCCCACCCCCTAAATTTCTAATTATTATTTATAATTTTCTAAATATAAATGTTGTCAATACATCTTTATATTATTAAATATGAAACAAATGACTTATCATTATGTAAATTATTAGGCTAAATAATATAATAATATATTATTATGTAATATGATTGAACAAAATAGAATAAAGGTGTATTTCGTATATGCATTATAATATTATGATACGAAAAATAAAATACCGTTCGATATTATTATTTTTATAAAAAAGTGTGATTAAATACTATTTTAATCACGAGTACATTGTTATATAAGGTTGTATCACCATATTACTTAGAGAAAAAGTGTAAAAACGACTTTAATATTTACGTCCAAGTGAAATTATACTTATATTATAAGATAGTTTTTTAATTATATCTTTTTAAATATATTACTAATTACTATGTCATCATTTCACGATAATATATATATAATATCATTTCACGATTATATATATATATATAAATTCTACTTTTTTAATAAAAATAATAATTCTTTACATAAAAACTCAATATTAATATTATTTTAATTTTCATCCAAATAATAAGATTTTTGCACTTTACCACCCAAACTTTAAGATTTTTTACATTTTACCCTCCAAACTATAAGATTCTTGCACTTTACCCCTCAACTGCCCGTCGATAGAATCTAGAAGGAATATTCCGCCAGAAATAAAGTTTAGGGGGCAACGTCGAAAATTACTATACATCAGAGGGCAAAGTGGAACAAAAAAATACTTTGGGGGGGAAAGTGTAAAAAATAGTGTACATTGGGGGGCCAAAAAAAATTCCAATATAATCTATTTAGAAACTGTTATGTTTATATCTTCCTTGTTTGTTGGGATATGTAAGAATATATATGTAAGAATGTTTGTTGAATTCATATATGTATGTGGTGATATGTGGTGTTTTTTTTTTTATAAAAGCATATTTACATATGGAGATCTTTTGAAAAGTCATGCTTGAATTATGGAGATCAGTAATCATGTTAACACAATTACTGCCGCCACTTTGAAAATTACCATAGTAACAATTGATTTGCACTAACATAGTTTTTGTAATCAAAGCATTCATTACAATTGAAAACTAAATACTTGATTTTCATTTTTTTACTCTTTACGATATTGTATGATGGTAAATTATTTTTTTTGTATATTGGTATTTTTTATGTCTTCCATATTATGATAATAATTCTTATTGTTAGAGTTTGATGATTAAATCTGTAATATATGTGCATATAATGATATTCAGTAGGATGTTTATTTATATTATTTTAATTTATACTATCATCATATATGATAATCATGATTTCCCGAAGAAACATGAATTAACAATTACTAATAATCTTTAAGATTATTAAAACAATGATTTGTTGTGATTCCTGAAGAAACACAACCATCTCTAAATATTATTATTGAATATTATGTATTCCTGAAGAATACAATGAGATCTATGACTGCTCTTGAAGAAGTAATTTTTAATTTCTTTAATTTAAGTTTTATTTTATTTTTTTGCTTGTTTTATTTTTTTATATGTTTAAAAATAATAATAATTAACTCAAGTTGTTTCTCCTAAAGTAGAATAACTAAGTATAATTTTTTGAAAGAATATTCATACTTGTTCTTATTTAATATGACAATTCAATATTCCTGAAGAATATTGATAAAAAGAAATGTGCTCTTGAATTAGCACATGTCATTATATACAATACATGTATAAAGAAAGCATAACATTTATGTCCTCGTGACATTAAATTTTGTTTAAATTCTTCATTGTGTACATTTGCACAAATGGCTAATATCACCAAACTTGAGTTTGTTGCACTTGATATATCTGGCAAGAATTATTTGTCATGGGCTCTTGATGCTGAGGTCCACCTGATCTCGAAGGGTCTGGGGGATACGATAATAGAAGGAAATGAGGAATCCCAGCAGGATCGTGCTAAAGCACTAATCTTCCTAAGTCATCATTTTCACGATGATTTGAAAATTGAGTATCTCACAGTCAAAGACCCACAAGAACTCTGGAAAGATTACAGAGAGATTTGAACATCAGAGGACTGTAGTCCTCCCTAGAGCCCGATATGAATGGATACAGCTTCGAATGCAGGATTTCAAATCCGTAGGTGATTATAATTCTGAGCTTTATCGAATAAGTTGTTAGTTGAAACTTTGCGGTGAAAAAATCACTGATGAAGACTTGCTTGAGAAGACATTCTCCACATTTCATGCCTCTAATATGCTCCTACAACAACAATACCGAGAGAATGGCTTCAAAAAGTTCATGACCTTATAGCCTGTTTGTTGGTTGTTGAGCAAAATAATGAGTTGCTCCTCAAAAATCACGAGCTACGACCCACTGGTTCCACTGCATTGCCTGAAGCCAATGCAACATTCAACCATGAAAATGGACTTGGACGGGGTCGTGGATACAATCATGGACGTGGGCGCGATTATGGACGTGGACGCGGATATAGATATGGACGCGGACATAGTAAAATTGATAATAACAAAAAATGCAAAGTATCCAACAACTATTCTCCTTAAAAAAGAAAAGAAGAAGAAGAAGAAGAAGAAGAAGAAGAAGAAGAAGAAGCATGTAAAAAATATGGCATGACTGTGCAATATTCTCGCACTTCTTATGGATCTTTATCAAAAATCAATCAAGGGGAAAGCAAATATTGAAACTAATGTCAGTGATTATGACGGTCCAGTTGATGCAACCCACTTGGATATTTCTAATTTTTTTGCTGATCCAAAAGGAGATATTGGACACTTAATTGAGAGTTGTGTGCTAGAAAATATCGATTGAACTTCGATTTTTTATTTGCTAAGAAAAATCGTTGCTTACCTTTTGAGACATTTCATTTGCTTGAGAATAATTATTTTTGGATTTTTTTTTTATAATCATAATTATTTGCAGCTTTTAAAATTCTATTTCTTTATTCTTTCTATTTTTTTTAAAGAATTACAAAATATGAACTCACATGATATTTGTCTAACTGATAGTGCAACTACGCACACCATTCTGCAAGAAAAGAAATATTTTTTCAAACTAACATTTGCAGAATATAATGTGAATACTATATCAGGTGTATCAAACATCATTGAAGGCTCTGGAAGAGCTTGTATTATTTTACCAAATAATACTAATTTAATTATAGAAGATGCACTTTACTCTAGTAGATCTAGAAGAGATTTATTGAGTTTTAAGGATATCCACAGTAATAGATACCACATTGAGACAATACAAGAAGATAGTAATGAATATCTTTGTATAAATTCTTTTGTATCTGAACAGAAGCAGATAAAAGAAAAGTTCTCAACTTTATCATCTGGAATGTATTTTACATTCACAAAAGCAATTGAGGCAAATCATGTCATGAACTTAAAATTCAATGACACAAAAAGCTTTATACTTTGGCATGATAGATTTGGGCACCCTGGAGCAATAATGATGCGCCGAATAATTAATAATTCACATGAAAATAATATAAAGAACCAGAAGATTCTTTTAACAAATGAATTTCCATGTGACGCTAGTGCACAAGGAAAGTTAGTAACTAGACCTTCTTATACGAAGGTTAATACTGAATCTCCATCTTTCTTGGAAAGAATTCAAGGAGATATTTGTGGATCAATACATCCACCTTGTGGACCATTTCGATACTTTATGGTATTGATTGATACTTCTACTAAATGGTCTCATGTATGTTTAAGCTAAGAGCTCAATGTCCCGATCATACAATCAATAAAATTCGTCTTGATAATGCCAGTGAGTTTCAATGTAAAGCATTTAATAATTATTGTATGGCAATTGGAATTGAGATTGAACATTCAGTTGCTCATGTCCATACCCAAAATGGTTTAGCAGAACCATTTATTAAACGTTTTCAAATTATTGCTAGACCATTACTTATGAAGTCAAAACTCCCCACATCTGCTTGGGGTCATTCCATATTACATACAGCAACATTGATTCGAATTAGGCCAACGGCCTATCACCAACACTCCCCCATGCAAATTGTATTCGGTCAAGAACCTGATGTTTCTCATCTACGAATTTCTGGTTGTGTTGTTCAAGTTCCAATTGCAGCCCCACAACGTACAAAAATGGGTCCCCAACGACGAATTTGATTATATGTTGGATTTAATTCTCCTTCAATCATAAGATACCTTGAACCTTTAATTGGAGATCTATTCACTGCACGTTTTGCAGATTGTCATTTTGATGAAATGACATATCCAACACTAGGCGGGACAAAACTACATCAAGAAAAGAATAAAGGTCTTTATTGGAATGAAAACACTCTGTTACATTTCGATCCAAGGAATAATCAATGTGAACAAGAAGTTGAACAAATGATTCATTTGAAAAAGGTTGCAAATCAACTACCTAATGCTTTTGTTGATACAAGAAAAGTGACACAATCTTTCATACCAGCTACAAATACACCAGCCAAAATTGATGTCCCTATAGGACAGACAATATTAGCAAATGAATCTAAAATACGTCAAAAATCTGACCGATTGGTTTCAAAGATTTTGTACCCGAAAGAGAAAAGTTCAAGATAGGGACCAATCAATGACAAAAATGATTGATCAATCACATAAAACTAATGTAGTTCCTAAAGAGCTATTAGTGTCCAAAAATAATGAGATCTTGATTAATTATTTATACTCTTATAAATTATTGGAGAGAAAAAAATATCATCATGGATTATATATTCGCCTATAATATAGCTCTTGAGATATCAAATCAGGATCCTGAACCAAAGTCTGTTGGAAAATATCAAAATAGAAATGATTGGCCAAAATGTAAAGAAGGTATACAGGATGAATTGAATTCTTTGGAAAAACGAAAAGTGTTTGGACCTATAATCCAAACCCCCAAAAATGTTATTCCCGTTAGATATAAATGGGTATTTGTAAGAAATAGAAATGAAAAGAATGAAATAAAAAGATATAAAGCCCGACTCGTAGCACAAGGTTTCTCTCAAAGACCAGGAATCGATTACGAGAAAACATACTCTCCAGTAATTGACACAATTACTTTTAGATATTTGACTAGTCTAGTTGTGTTACAAAGGCTTGATATGCACCTTATGAATTTAGTTACTGCATATTTATATGGATCACTAGACAGTGACATACATGAAAATCCCCGAAGGATTTAAATTACCAGAAGCAAGTAATTCATACCCCAAAAATATATTTTTAATTAAACTACAAAGATCGTTGTATGGACTGAAACAATATGGACGAATGTGGTACCATATAATGATGATATTTGTCCTTGTATTTTCATAAAGAAAACAATTAATGGATTTGCAATTATAGCAGTTTATATTGATGATTTGAATTTAATTGGTACTCCTGAAGAGCTCAATAAAAATGTTGAATATTTGAAAAATGAGTTTGAGATGAAAGATTGGGAAAAACAAAACTTTGTCTAGGTTTGCAAATCGAGCATGTCCATTGAGGATTATTTGTTCATCAATCATCATATACGGAAAAGGTATTAATATATTTTTACATGGATAAAACACACCCACTGTCATCAACAATGGTCGTTAGAAAACTAGAATTAAACAAAGATCCGTTTCGATCAATTGAAGATGGGGAAAAGATACTTGGTCCTGAAGTACCATATCTTAGTGTAACTGGTGCATTATCTTATATTTCTAATTGCACTAGACCAGACATAGTTTTTTCTGTAAATCTCCTTGCAAGATATAGCTCTGCACCCACTTTAAGACATTAGAATGGTGTTAAGCACGTTCTACGTTATCTACAAGGCACCACCGACCTTAGATTATATTATCTAGAAAATTTTGGAAATTCTTTAGTGGGATATGCAGATGCAGGTTATCTCTAAGACCAAATCACAAACAGGCTATCTATTTACATGTGGGGGAACTGCTATATCTTGGAAATTTGTGAAGCAAACTTTAACAGCAACATTTGCAAATTATTCTGAACTCAAAGGATAAGCTGGCTGTGTTATATGAGATAATCCAGCGTGCATCACACAACTCAAAGAAGGCTATATAAAAGGTGACAGTACAAAGCATATATCTCCAAAGTTCTTTTACACATATGATCTCCAAAAGAATTGCGATATCGATATCCAGCAAATTAGCTCATATGATAATTTGACAGACTTATTCACGAAAGCATTACCAACATCAACGTTTAAAGATTGGTATACAAGATTGGCATGCGTCGACTCAAAGATCTATAATCATGATTTTCAGGGGGAGTAGGGTTGTACTCTTTTTCCTTCGACCAGGTTTGTCTCATTGGGTTTTCCTGTCAAGATTTTAACGAGTCAGCATTTTATGGTCATTCAAGGGGGAGTGTTGTAATTAGTTAATTTTTATAATTATATATTATATGAATGATCATCCTACCCCTAAACCCTAATCTTGTACCTATAAAAGGGACTCCAGTCCCCATAATATCATTCTCTTCTCTCTTTTCTTAGTTTTACAACAACAATAAATATATTTCATTTTTCTTTCCTACCTCTCTCTTCTTGTTTTACTTATTCTATTTGACATACAATTCAACAACAAATATATTTCATTTGGCCTTAATTTTCCTGGTATGATACTAATGAGTATAAATTTTTATTTTCACATCAACAAACATGTTTTATTGGACTTTCTTCTTTTAGTATAATTCTACTTATCAATATAAATTTGTGTTTTCATATCAACGCACATGCTAAATAACAAACATATTTGATCGAATATGTTTCAAAGACTTTTTATTTTCTTACTTTTTAATATAAACCTTGGTTTTCAAATTTTTTTAGTCCTTATTTTTCTATATAATTATTTTAATTTCTTATTATGCGGCCTCCACAAACTTGGAATTCTAAATCCTCCCCTGGGTTGAGTATGTAAATAATAATTTTTATTAATAAATTTAATCTAAATATTAACACATAAAGTAATTTAATAATAATAATTAATAGATATTAGATACGAGTTGAGATTGTGACATCTTTTGAATTTTCTTAAGTATGTAAATAAAATTATAAACGAATTTAATATAGACATTAAAATATAAAACTATTTAATAGTTACAATAATTACTATATAGTTCAGACATGTACAAAATACGGGTTGAGAAGACATCATTTGAATTTATTATTTTAGATTTAGAATTGTGTTATCATAAATATTATTTACATTTACATTTCAATCAATCTCGTGTAATACACAAGTGTTGAGCTAGTGTATAATATATATATATATATATACATATATATATATATATATATATATATATATCACCTATATACTAAATGAAAAGATTTATATCCTACGTAACTGCCTAGGAAGCTTTGGGGTGACGTGTAATTTTCTGGTGGTTCGAATGCTTATGTGGCGTATTTTGGAGGTTTTGAGACTTACTAAAATATAAAATTATAATATCTACTTAATATAATATATTTCCTTTTATTCTATTTTTCCTATTGTTTCCTTTTATTCTTCCAATATAAGAATATATTATAATTAGAGAAAAAATCTAAATTAGTTATTTTAATTAAAAGATAAATTATAATGTTGAAATAAAAGTTAAAATAATTTTATTCTTAGAAGTTGTAATATAAAATATAAGTAATTTTTGAGTTATTTGCAATTATCTAAGTATGTAACTAAAAAGTTATTAACGAATTCAACATAAATATAAAAAAAAAACAATTTTTTAATGTAATGTTAATGAACAAATACTAATTAGACACCGGTACAATGCAACGCGAGTTGAGAATATGACGTCTTTTGAATTTTTCTAAGTATGAAACTATAACTTATCAACGTGTTCAATCTAAATATTAATATATAAAAGTATTTAATGATAATAATTAATTAATAGAAATTAGACACGGGTTAAGAATTATTTAATCTAAATATTAAAATATAAAACTATTTAACAATAAAGAATAATAGTTAATAAATAATGATTATACATCAGTAGAAGGTACAAATTAAGAATACAATATTTTTTGAATTTTTTATTTTTAAATTTAAAAACTTTATAATTATCACAAATACTCTTATATTTAGTTTTTGATAAATCTCGTATAACACACGGGTATTAAACTAGTATACATACATACATACATACATACATACATACATATATATATATATATATATATATATATGTGTGTGTGTGTGTGTGTGTGTGTGTGTGTGTGTGTGTATAGTATATATATGTTATTTGCTATAAATATGAGTGTCGCGTGGATTAATATGGTTATTGAGAATACGGATCTTCTCGTTGAAATGGACGTCGAGATCTGGTCGACATGAAAGTGTAAGCAGTCACTGTCGAAGTGGTTGTCAAAATCGATCTACGAGATTCTTAGGCGCGTTCCATCAAAGATGAATGTGTGTGTAGTGCGATGGCGTAATGTATATTATGTGCGAAAAATATTCAAAACACATATATTATTAATACAAACATGCATATTCATTGCACGTAACATTTTTATTCATCACACAAAACACATATTAATCACATATAACATTCATATTCATAATACATAAAACACAATTTTCAATTCTCCAATATAAAATCAATATAATATAATCATATTTATCACATAACTTCTATATTAATCACACAAAACATACATATAGTATCATACAAAATATATATATTCACCACACAAAATATTAAGTTGAGAATCAAGTGCACCATGTATTACACCGGATGCATGGTATAATTCTATAGGTAATCGGAGTTGCACAATTCACTTATTGGTGACTAGATATGAATTCATCTAAATAAAATTAATTTTGAAAAATTAAAGACCGAAACATTTTGGAAATCTTAGTAAAACAATGATCATAATTGTTATCAAAAAGTTCCGCTGCTGTGCTTAGGCTGAAATGTAACATTGATCTACAGGAAAACCACAAATTAACATCACTTTTTCTTGTTTGTCAAATCTATTTATCAACAATAACACACGAAAAATAAAAGGTTTTTTTTTAATTCACAATATAAATTGAAGATACCAACAATAAAGTTCATGTCCACGGCATAAAAAAAATGAAAAATACTTCAAAACTTTAAGCATACACAATAAACTCCCTATTAAATGAACATCTCTCCCAAGGCTATGCCATAACCTCTCTTAAAGAAAACCCTAATTGAAACAAAATGAATTTCTCTCTACATATAAAAATACAATTTTCCAGAACCTAAAAAAAGTATGGACACTTTCTCTAACAAAACTTTGTGGAACTTGTGGACTGGATTCTTCCCACCAGAACCCTCAAAGAATTTCATCACTCTAACATCATCCTAAAAATAAGAATCTGATTTTTATTTTTTTTTAATCAACCTTTTCTCCAGTATTTAGCCCAGAGAGAACATGGCAAAAAAAAAAAGTTCAAATACCACCACATCCATGTACAGAACACAACCCAATTGATCCGTAAATGCTATTTTTTAACGAATCCAGTCCATTATAAATGCCACGTATGAAAATCCTCAAGCTTCAATAAAATAGTTGCTGGAAATCATCGAGACTGAAACGGGTCCGAGGCACAATCTGGCTCCACGACTATCAGAAACGTATTACTTAAGTCGACAACAATACAGATCGGCACAGCTCTGAATTGGCTAAATATGCAGAAAGCATAGAAAAAACAGTCGCAAGCGCAAGGTTCGCTATACTTGATATTTGAGCAGCTTGTCCTTCACAGGTGGCTCCAAGCCAGAGATACATTGCTCCCATGCTCCATTCTTTAGCATCTGGCAGTATATCAAGTCATTTAACCAAGTATTATTTATTTATTTTTTTAACATGTTCATTAGACATCCAAAACCAAAATGGGAGCATCACATATCAACTGCCTGACCGCTAGGCAGATCTTCCTAAACTAAATCTCGAAAAAAAAAAATACCAAACAAACAGAAAACCCTAAAAAAAACAAATTAACTATAGAAAACTAATGCATGAAAACCTAAATTAAAAAAATAATAATAATAATAATAATAAAATAAACCCTAAAAACTGGAAAACTAAGGTGATGCATGGAATTATTTCCATTCCAACTTCTAAATATCTAGTGGAAAAAGTTATAATTGAGAGTTTATTGGTTTTCGCGTGGAAATTAAGCTTGTGTTTGCATGAGTGGTTTTTCAAATATGTTTTTAGGTACATAATATTTTGAAAGTTAGTGGTATGATCCACTTTAAATATTTTGATTAGAATATATATTATAATATTAATTAGATTGTAGATGGTGGGTCCTATTAAATAGAAATAATTTTAAAATAGTAATATTTAAAGTGGATTTTGATGGTACTGGTGGGTCTGACATTTTAAAAGATGATTTGATTTATATATTTGAAATGTTTTGATTGAAAATGATGATTCCCAACGAAAAATCATAAGCAAACATGATTCTAATTTTCGGAATAGTTGGAAACTGGAAAAAGTGTTTGGAAAATACATCCATACATCACCTAAGATTTCGGCCCTGCCTAATGGTATGTCTACATTAAATGGTTTGACACAACTTTTTGTCATCAACATTAATATAGCCATATCAACAAGGAGGGCGATATAAAGGTTGCAAGTTCTTTATTCAAAAAGATAGTAGATAAAATATCTTCTGCGCAGGAATATAGGCCCCAGCCAATAAGGAGCTGCTTACTTGTTTATAGCCATGCAAGACCTGGCAGACTTCGTTGTGTAGGTCCTCACTCCTTATTTCCTGTAAATGGAACAAAATATCAAAAAAAAAAAAAAAGGAACCAACTGTAACATCTGCAGCACAAAGTAAATTCGCAACCATTGACACTTACATGCCAACTTGCAATAGCCTTGCACATGAAAACAAGAGAGTTTAAGGCCCCAGATGGGTTTGCTCTAACCTGCAAGCCAACAATAACACGTCATAAAAATTTGAATGACAATATAAACGTGGGGATCGCTGAATATCACTCGACGTTGGAGAACAGACAGATACATACCATTGCACATAAACCTCTGAAAGCATCTTCCTTCTCTATGTCATCACGTATCCTATCACAAATTAGAAATAAATAGATAGATCAATAAAATAGAGATTGACACAAACTTGTATGCACCCACCCAAATCTTAGTTTTAGAGGGGTTTTTTATTTATTTTTTATTATTGTTTTTCTTAGGGTTTTCCAGTTTTTTAGGGGTCTTTTCATAGGGGGTTTACGGGTTTTTTGTTTTTTTAAAGTTTTTAGTTTTTGTTTTTCATTTTATTAGGGTTCTTTTTTTTTTTTTCAGTTTTTAGTTAGTTCTTTTTTTTAGGGTTTTCTATTTTATTTTATTTTATTGGTATTTTTTTTAATTATTTTAAATTTTAGTTTTAGGGGACCTGCCTAACGGTTAGGAAGGCTGCCAGATAGGAGTGTGTGCCTCTAGAGATTTTAATCATCCAGAAGAGAAAGATCCAAATTTATGATGTGAATTTACATGCTGGCATTTAAAAACGTAACAAATCGTAACATATACATGTAAAAGTGCAGATAAGCATGCTAAATTAAAGGGAAAAACTAGCATTGTCTGCTCAAAAGAAGCATGATGACCACAAAGCAATGTGCGTTGCGGAGTTTTTACAACAATCCAACTTCAACTTTCTGTTTTGCACACATCAGTTAACATTATTTGGCTTTACAAGCTCACTTCAGTTTTTCCTCTTCATTATGATACATTCACTTAAAATTAAGCAGTTCAGTGCTCAACACCTTGAAGCGACATTTATCATGAATAACAAGAAAAGAAAACCTACATGGACAAGGCTATACACCACGGCTGCATGAAATGCTCCATGTGTGGTGAGACAAGCTCCGGACAAACCCATGCAAGCCTTCCGAGAGTAATAGCACCGTTTTCAATGAGTGATTTGTTCAGGCCCTAAACAAATAAAATCAACACCGTGAGCTGGGTCCAGGTATTATAGCTACCAGAAAAAATAGGAATAGAACGTAAGCCACCAATATGCAGATTACAGAGTATAGCCACAATCAAGGATATTTAGTGTTTTTTTTTTTAAGGATGGGTAATTACCTCAGGACGTTGAAGTATCGGAACCAAGCATGAGACTACAGTCAGAACTACAGGAGACACCTCTTTGTGAACCTGAAGTTTTGGATATTAAATAATAAATGTCAATCTTTATCCGACAAACGAAAAGCAAGAGAATAAAATCTTTTCAACCACACATCTTGAGTTAAAAACAGAAGATAATAGAGACTTCGCCATACTATTTTTGAACGCCCTTGTAGATGCATTAAAATAGGAATAGAAAAGAAACAAATAAAAGATTCGCCACTCAGACAATTGAAAGCCAAAATGTGCAAAAATGAAACAGAATATAATAGTGTATATAGGACATCAGTATCGCAAATGAACCAACTTTCACAATAGCCATAATTTTCAGGTTGAGGTTAAGTCATGAAAGCCAGTTCGAACGAGCCAAACAGTCAGAAATGAAACAAAACAATGACTTAATCCAGAAGCACACTAATGTAGTTAATATCAGGCTTGACACTGAGCACTTGCCTTTTCTTTGATCAGTTGAGATGCTGTGAAAAAAAAAAAACATACCTTGATTGCTAGTTCTCCAATAGCCCAACATGCATTGTTGGCAACAGACGCAGTTTCCTTCAGCTTTGGGGTGTTCTGATGAGAGCAAATTTGATTAAAATGCTGAGTTATGAAAACTACGGCCACTAATTCAAGAGTAATGGTTTTTTTACCTCCAATTGCTTAGCAGAAACTTCAAGAAATTCGGCTAAACGAGAATGCAGATGAACTGGACAAACCTAATCATACCATAAACAAGGACTTAGATGAGGAAACAATAGCTCTAGTAAGCATGTCGAGGGACAAGCAATAAGTGCGGCTAGCTTAAGTGTTAGACCAACACTCGAATAAAGTGATTCTCAACTTACTCTAGCAAGGTCTCCAAGCAGTGCAAAAGCACTTTGCCGGATATCATACGCATCATCTATACAACATTGCAGCAGCAAGTCCCTCAAATTACTTTGTGAAACCTAAAAAACATAGGGAAAAAATAAATGAAAATCTGTGAAACCAACAATGCAAAATACAAAAGGAAAAAGTTATTACGAATTCAAAGACCTGTGGAGAATCTATGTTCTATTCTAGTTAATTAACAGGACAGTTTTGGGACTTCAGCAAGTAGCAGAGACTATAGGCTGTGTTTGGAAGTTAAATGTTTGAGCACAAATGCGAGGTTTAAACCCAATTTAGAGGATTGACTAATCAAGTTGTTGGTAAGCAGAGGTTTTAACATTTTAGGTCCAAATTGCTGGTTTTGAAAAGGCTGGATATGAGCTTTTTGATAAGCGATGATATTGGTTGAAATGACAATTTTGTCCTAAAGCTTCCAAAAATACGACATGTATCATTAACTTGCATACAAAAATTGTTTGCAACTGTTAATTTACCTATTTGCACAAATTAAACTTTGATATATTTGCAAATTAGCAACTCTAGAAATTTGTATATTCAATCATTATAAAATAATTAATATTGTATTTTTATGTTTTGTAAATGTTATTTTATTTAATACATTCACCATATAAATCTTTATTATTAACAAAAAGATGCTACCCAACAATAAGTTGTGTCAATGTCCTTATTCATCCCCGCTTCCAGTATTCATCCTAGCATACTTTTTTATTGACAACGTAGCAGACACTAAGCCATTCAATCATGAAGAAAATGCAATACTGTAATGAAGGGCATTATGGGGAAATAAAAGTACCAAGCTCTCAATGCCAGGTCCAAGACCCTCAGCAAGTCCAGAAAGAAGATCCAAACAGCAAACGATGAACTCTTTATCATACTGTGCCCCAGCTGAAACAGGATCAACCTAAAAGCAAAACTTAGGTGCTTCAGCTAAGTGATGAATGATAATAAATCATAAATTTTGGTCAGTTGCCTGAATAAGTAGAAAAAGAATACAAAAGTAATGCATTAAATAAAACCAGGTTGTTTTGAAGTCCAAATTGCTACCACCTTCGTCAAAACTAAAATTAATCAAGCAAATTAACTATAAATGCAATCAATTGGAGCAGATTAACCAAAATCTCAAACACTCGAGCTCTACAAACCATTTGCATGCATGTGCTAGCAATTGCACAGTTAGATAAAAAAAAAAAGGTGTCAAAAGAAGCAATAATACTAGTCCTAACCATATAGCTACAGAATCAGATGAGACTGTTGAGTAATACCAAAGTAGCAAAACATTAGAATTAATGACTCAGTACATAGATATCATGTCAGATTAAAACCTTGGCCAGTTGTTGAGTCTGGATGATGTTTATGCACCTCTGGAACACCGGCTGAGCAAACTGCGAAAATCCGGTACCCAGTGCCTGAAAAAAGACCATGTTAAAGTTTTTCTGTTCTAAATCATGACTCAAACATATTTAAAAGGCATTTTTAAGAGAACAATTTTAGAATGTGCTATAGATAATAGTCTAGGTTTGGTAGTATTATCAGCTGATAAAATTAAAACGTGTCGATGCTTTTGCAACCTGATGATAATGTTTTAAACTAACCAATGCAAGAACGTAGAAAAACTTTCCATTTAATGAAAAGGCAAAACAACAAATAAAACTGTAAGCGGTAGAATCACCAAAACTAAGAAAAATCAACAAGATACCTGTGCTATTGATGTAAAGCATTCCAGCAGAGGGAAGAGATCTTTGTCGGAGTTTGAAAGCTGCTGCCACTTTGCAATCAATGGGGGCATCAAGATTTCAAGATGTGCAGGCTGCGATTGTTGAATATAATGACATTAAAGATTATTTGTTCATACAATACTGAACAGGGAGAAAAGATACATGAAATAAAAATCAAAGCAAACCCTTCTAAGCAAACAGATAGTGATGGACGAAAACATGCTTAGAATAGATCACATCGATTTCAACAAAACAATGTTAATTTAATTAAATAAATAAATTATTTTCCTACAATTGTTATGATCAAAAACATGCTTGGAATGGAAATTAAGGCACACCTACAAAAACTAAATGCATGTTAATATACCTGATTTAATTCACCTCCAACAGCATCTGCTAATGTTCCAAGAGCATCATATACAATTCTAAGGTTCCGTCTCTGCAAACAAAGGCACTTATGAAGAAAAAAAAAAGTGGAAGAGGGAACAGAACAGACACTCAGACAGCTACTAAGCTTGAGAGCTAAACTACAGATTCTGACGATTTAACCAAATTTATTTATTTTATTTTTTTTAAAGGAACAGTGAGAACAAGGAATTTAAGTCAACCTGGTATTTTCCAAAGGCGCACATCAAGTGTTGTAAAATAACATTCAATCGAGGTGCCAACTCGTCTGCAGCTTCCTGAACATATAAAGTGTTTGGATCGAAAGTAATTAGAAATTGAACCCTATTCGAACAATTTCCTGAGAGGGGAGAGAGAGAGAGACCTCTTCAAGTGTGGCAAAAGCTGAACAAGCAGCTTCTTGCACCCTCTTATTATCATCCAATATTCTTCGTAATAATCCCATCAGTATTTTGTCGAATTGGTCATGACCTTCTTGATGAGCAGTACCCTAGACCATGCAGACAAAGTTTTGTCAACCCAAAAATACTAATAAAACTGTCATGTACAAACCAAAAAAGCATGAAACCACAAGTGAGGAGGCATAACAAAATAATAGAAATTATTAGAGAACCTCGTTTAATTTCAGTTATATGTTGGTCAACAAGGTTGCAATTGGATATACTTCCATAATAGAAATTTTTCTACTATAGAATAGTGAGTGGATTTTTATTTTTTTTTTTCGATAAAAAGAATGAATTTGAGAGTGTGAATGGATAGGAGATGAAAATGTAATGATGGAAGTTAATATGATATTTGAAACAGGAAAATTATTGGTGGTTAGAAATATGTAGTTATAATGGTTCGTGATTTGATGCCTTTTCTTTCTTTAGAAAAATGAGTAGAAGTGATTGATGAAAGAGAAAGGATGACACGAGATAATAGTGTATTTTCTGACAGTTTTCATTAGTGATTGCATCTTGGGATTAAAAAAAATGTTGGGAAACAAAAGCAAAAATATTAGGAATCCAAAGACTACCTAGGAATTTAGATCCAATCGACAATAAAATAAGTGTTAAGAGACCTCATAATCTCATAGGTGTATATAATTCTAACCGGCATAAATAAAGAGATGAGTCTCAAACAAAAGATTTTAATAAGCATGGTGATTATGAAATCTCAAGGGTGCCAGGGCAATCTTATATAGTTATATTTTGCTTATATTTCCGAGTTCACGCTAATCCCTATTACTCCCACTATTTAATTCTATATGTCGTTTGAGGTTTTTGCACACAAATTAAGGACATTGTTTATTGATAGAATTATTGACACAAAATGACTATTTTACCGCCTTTTAGATTTGACCTAAAATATGAAATTTAATACTTTCATTCAAAAGTCCAAATAAAAGACAAGTGATAAGATTGGGGGAAACGCAATTAATTCTCTTTGGTATTCTAAAAGTGACGGGTGAGAGTGAAACAAATTTAATTTTGTGAAGTGACAGATAAACGAAACAGGGGGAGTAGCTTTTAAATATGTTGTCCAAATATTAACAAGCATGTAGCTACTAGTTCTAGAGGCGTACTGGGCAGTTTTTGTCACCATTCTTGAAAAACTTAAGAAAATATAAGTTATTTTCATTTTTTTAAATGAAGAACAGATAATTATGATATTACCTGAACAATATATCTGCTGAAACGCGACAGTGTCCAACAAGAGATGCTTCGTATTAGAGGAAACTTGTCATCCAAGAGTGGAATAAGAAAGGCAATAATCTGCACAAGAGAAGAAGATAAGAAACTATATAGAAAAATTATGATAACAATTTGAAAAGAACTGTAAAAAACAGAAACATGGAAAAGTGAGTAATTTGAAACTGATATTAGCACCCATGTGTTCAGAACCTTAATTGTCATCTTCAATTTTTCTAATCTACAAAAAGATGCAGCATACAATTCTTTTTTGGCCAATATAACTAAAATTACCTCAGACAAATGTGGGTAGAGGCCATTAATGCAGCCCTCGCCTATGGCACCAAGTGCTAAAACTGCAGCTTCTCTGTCTTTCCAAGCTTCATCTCCTGTAGCAGACAACTTTGCCTGCACAGAAAAACAAAGCACAAATTTCATAACCTGAAGAAACTAATCTCAAACGAATGAATCAAGATTTTTGAAACATAACTAAGAACAGCACAAAACAGAATAATCTATTTTTCCATGTTTATCGTGCCACATTTTGCTCTTCAACAGATTCCACCACTAATCATAAATGACTATTGCCTTTTTCAGTCAGTATTATAGGATCCGTAGCATCCCAAATCCAAATTCAAAGGATTTTTTACCATATATAGGAGGTGGAAGTATCATCAAATTCAAATTTATGTCAAACACAGAGGAATAACAAAATCAAAGTCCACATGCATAATTGATTGACGGTGCACCATAACAAACAGGATTATATCTTGAAAACTTCAAAATGGAATTGAAAAAATAAATAGCAATAACTATGAAAACAAAAGATCCAAATTTTCTTCAACAATCTTCAACATAGGAAATTCCAAGCAGGATGAAAAGGTAAATATATATAACTAAGAAGGTAGAAGCAAAAACAAAGAGCGGAAACTGCACAGCAACAGCAACTTGTACCACCTGCACAATGGGCATCAAGGTGGGCAAGATTTCGTCCCCAAAGACATTGGAGAGAAAGTCTATAGCAGCTGCACTGCATTTACGTAAGTTCCACACATTTACAATGTTGTCATCCTGAAATCACAAACACCCAGGATCTACATCAAAATATTGCAGTAAAGACTTGACAAGAATACTGATTTTCATAACATGCTAAATGAAACAGTGAGTAATCATCCATTCTAGTCAAACCAGCCGCAGAATCAACGATTACATATTATTATACCTCATCTTCTGCATCCTCCGACCCGTGAAAACGCGATGAATGAAAACGAGGCTTCAGATCCTACATAAAATATTACTATAAGAATCATTTATTAAAACAGCAGGATTTTTCAAAAGAAAACAGCAGGAATTTCAATAGAACCTGATCTCGATCTGGAAGAGATCCATCCTCCTGCAACATGACATAGTGAATAAGACACGAACAGCATTAGTTTGTAAAAACTCATTGAAATAAAAAGTAACCTCAGCTTCCACAATCGATTCATCATCATCAGCATACGCCATATTTGAGAGCAAAATCTGAAAAAGTTGAGAAAATACATCAATAAATAAAGAGTGGGCATATAAGAAATAAATGAAGCAACTCTAATTATAGCATACTGGTATAAGTCGTGGCAAAAACTCTCTCAAGTTCTCCGGAGGCAATTCAGCTTCACAATAAGCAGACCTGTCAAGCAAAGGTTAGCTACTTAAGTACAAGGGAAAGCTCATATCAAGAACTGAACAAATATGAAAAAACTATTTCTTAAAACGAACATCCAAAGCTTTCTCTTTCATATCAAAAACTAACGTTTCATGCAAAAAAACAGATCGAAAATCCCCAAACAAAGTTCCAATCGAAGCACAAACAACAGCTGATGGAAAATTACTTGACACCGGAAAACATTAAAAATAGGTGATCGAGAAACTAAACATACAGAGAGCAGATTTCACACCAAGTGACAATTAAGCCAATTTAAAACTAAACAAGAGTGCTTAACGCAAAAAATAAAAGATAACAGTACACTGCACAAACATGGCTAAACAAACAGGAGAACAGAATGCATATGATGTCCAATCATCCTCAAAGATATAATTCATTTATGGCGACTGAAAAGATATATGATAGTAACTGCTGTACCAGAATTCACAGGCCTCTAAAGCCACTTCATCATCGGGGTCCTTGTTGACTAGCAATATATATTCGATTACGTTCCTCAAATGTGGCTGCAGTATCAAATATAAATGGTTTCAGGAACAGTAGAAGAAAAGCTCCGAACATTACAGATTAGTGGAAATATAGGAGCAAAACCAACTAGGTGAAGGTGACAATTAATTACCCACCTCCAAGACAGATGAACGAACTTCAATTAGCTGAACAAATGCGGCACATACCTGCTCACAAGAAGCACAAAGCATTGAGAGATGGAGCAGAGAGCAGACAGCGGAGAGAGAGATGACTACGGGTGCAATTGAATATCAAAAAAATACAATTTCATTTCACTAGAGAAAAAATTTCTCCCCAAAGTTGTGATTGGATAAAAAAATCAGAAATAAATTATTCACTCATTCTCACTTTTTCTCTCCTCAATCTCATCAACACACTTTTCAAAAAAGAACCAATCACGTGATTACACATTTTCTTACAAAATTCACAGTTCACCCACTCATATGTTTCTCATTACCAATCATTTTATATCCGTTCACGCACTTAAAAAAACCACCATGCTTCCCTCAAAAACAAATTTATCACTATTCTCTGGCAAATAATTTTCAAAATTAAAGTATATCTAGTCGCACCCTACATATCTAATGCATTCACATCCATCCTTTGTTCAGTGAACATGAACTAATACATAGAAGACTCCAGATTGATTTCAATGCAAGGTTATCTAAAATAAGATGAGGAATAAGAAACAAAACCTACGAAATCAAATCACCTGAAACAGATAACTTAAGTATAATGTAGGGGAATAAAACATTGTAGAGAACCAAACACCGGGTACATGGAACCAGCATAACAATTTATGCAGGATTATTTGATAAAACAACATAGATTTCGACCTTTGACCAATTCAAAAAGTCAAGTGAACGAATATCTTACCAGCTTCCGCACTTCTGGAGCTTGGTCATTGGCGAGTAAAAACAACCCTTGCAAATATTTATCCATAGACAAACATAGAACCTGCAAAGTTAAAATATCTCACATATAAAAAGTGGCTCAAATGAGAGAGTGTGAAGCAATGACTCAAAGTCCAATTCAGTTGCACTCACGGTTGGCATTAGCATAATGTACTGATTCACTGAACTCAAGGCAAGCTTTCTTAGGGCAGTATGTGGTGACTGGAAAAGCTGTTTCATAGATAAATATGATTCTCATGAGATCGTACATAAAAGGATTCTCCTTGAAGGAAAGAAAAATAGGACATCATAAGAACCTGGAGGAATCTTGGAATAAAAGCATTAATCGGCCGCTCGGGCAATCCAGGAATATCAGAATCAAGCACTTGAGGGACATCTTCACAAATCTACAGTGAAAGACCCATCATCATTCAATTGAATAATTAAACTGTGCTAATATGGGGTTTGCAATACCTACATCCAGCTTGACATTTTCACAATGAAACAAGAACAAGAAAAGGCAAGAAATGTACACCTTAGACAAAGCATCCATAGCACCGTCCATGTGATTCACATCATTACTATCTAAGCACTTCACTAATGCAAGTAGCAATTCAGGCCATCCAGAAACTCCCGCAATCTGGACGAGCGTACTAATAATGGTCCCAGCAGTTGACCTGATTTGCTTATCGGCCACTCCCAGACAAGGTAACAGCTCCGACTTTATATATTGTTGGTTCGCAGGCGGCATTGTTTCGTACGCACTTCTGAGGTTGTTTTTCAGAAACAGACCTGCTGCTTGCCTAACCTCCACTGGAATTCCCTGAAATATTACATTCACACAGTTAACACATAAAAAATTAAAATAATTATATTTTCAATCCAAACAAATAAGAACTCGCAACCCTGGTTGTATTAATATTTTCAAGCTTTTCTGTAATTTGTCTTCCATTTATTAGTACTTTATTTGCACAACATCTCAACATTGACCTAAAAGGCTAAAACCATGAACCTCCTAAACCCCAACTGTCATAGACTTCAAACTTAGTTATTTCTACACGTGTCAAAATAATTCACCGGAGCGGAGCTTGATCAATGCACAATTGGATATCACTAAAACAACCACCAATCAAAATCGGGATTCAAACTTCAGTCAGCACTTGAGTTAATAATATGAAGAATTAAGAACCCAAAAACAACCTCGGCGTGTGCGAAAATGAAGGCGAGATAATTGTTGAAATCTGGGAACTGAGAATAGTGCTGGAGCTTCTGCCAAATCAATGACTTGTCATCGGAGGTGGGAGCCATCTGCTGCTCCAGCAGCCCACAGATCTCTCGTAGTCCTTCCTCCTGTGGCTTCCACGTCAGCGCCTCCCCAACGGCCCCGCTCGACGCCATCCCTCCTCTTCCTTCAACACAGAAATTAATCTGATTTTTTGAAAACTTTGAATAATGAGAAGGAATAAGTGATCAGTGGTGAAAAAAATAATTGCTGTTAAATTCAGACAGTAATTTAATGAGAGGGAGAACAGAAGCAGAGCCGACGAGAAACTGGAAGGCTCTGTTCCGATGTAGGGGAAGACTGAAGAACTTTTGACAGGAATTGGGCTTTTGTCTTCGAGAGCGTGGGATTTGCTGTGGGCAGGTGCAGAGTAAATATAAAAGAGGAATCCCAATCAGTGAATTTTTGTAGGGAGATTTAGGCCTCGTTTGGACGAGGGAATTGAACAGGATTAGGATGATTTATCCCTATTAATCAGCCGTTTGGTATTGAAAATAATGGCTCGTGTTGAAACATCCCGCCCCGTATACAATCCCTTAAATTAGGGATAACTCCATCCCACCCCTGTATATCAATGTATAAATATAGATAAATTATATAACTACTAAAAATACATCAGGGTGTACCATGTTAGATGCATCCTCGTGCACTATATAATTTTGCGCTCTTCACGTGCGCATGCAGATGGGTGAGAATCACGATCCGGTTCGTGGTCTGTACCATTGACTTGTGTGCGATAGAATAAATAAAATCGGAGATATTAAAAAAAAGAACGAGATTACCAACCAGTTTTTTATCGATAAAGACCAAATATCCATCGTTAAAGCTATCACGAGCGGCACTCTTAAAGTATGCAACGGAATTCTATTTGCCCATGAGGACGTAGATCCCCGACATCTATGTTCGACCTTCGTGCCAATCTCGAGTTCTTGAGATTCTCGAAGCTCGCTTCTCCTACGAGCTAAGGATCGGGTCATTGATATCTGTCTCCGACGCACAGGAGCATGCTTGCCCCCTGCTCGGCATTGAGGGTCTTTCGTTTGCCCCAACCGTATTCTCATGAGCTCGGCACTCCCACGGGGAATCCAAGTGCAGTACCCGTAATGGAGCCCATGTTCGCAACCTTTTCCGAGTAGGCACGGCGGGTTTTCCGAGAGCCCACAATGTAATCCTCGTGCTCGACACTCCCTTGAGTCATCCTGGTGCAATACCCAGCCTGGTGCCCTTATATTTGTGTCTACGCCCGAGTAAGGCTATTCGTAAGTCCTTGGTCAAGCCATGCGTGGGAGTGTTTAAACGCCGTTAACGATGAGTCTCATCCCCTGGTGTGTAACAATGAATTTTCATTACCAAATAAAACTTAAGTTAAGCTACATAGGTTACTGCAATACAAAACATGTATAAAAGAACTATGGACACCTAGGGTTAGGGGATGTTTAGTTGTGTTTATACGTGGCATTAGACCCGTTTTTATTAGAAATCATTCTTATTGTCTTGTTTGGTTTACAAACATCAGGCTCATTATATAAGGAGCCCTAATCCACTATCCCATGTATTTCACCTACTCATATTAATTGGTAAAAAGACGAAAAAGACTCCTCGTAACCCTAACACCATTCCTAATCATTTTATCATATGTGAGAGAGTAACCGTAACACCATTCCTAATCATTCTATCACATGTGAGAGAGATGCCACGCCAATGTGAGATGAATCACTGTTGTCTGAAACATTCTTTCTTGCGCAACTCCATCAGTAGGTTATAATAGAGGACGACAAAAATACGACAGTTGGTGAAAATTTGTGTTGTTGGAAGGCTTATTACGGCTTATTACTCATGGATTTTCTTTCTAACATAGATCTCCATGCTCATATTTTTACATGCCAGAAACATTAACGTTTAGATTTACATTTTTTCCCCTCATTGAAGGGTCTTATTCTCTTGAAAGTAGTTAGAAGAATCGCAGCAGGTAGCATATCCAAGAGAGCAGTGGTTTGCACAAAAAAGAAAACAAGATTATCTGCGTATTTACTTTTATTTTCAAGAAAGATGTCATGTGAGTAATGTTAAGAAATTTGGATTTGAAGCTCACCTCCATGCCATTCATCCATATACCACGTAAATGTGAATACTTGCCATTCGTTTACACTATGAACTGATGATTGTCAACGCCCCAGAAATTCAGGAATTGCGTCGAGAGGTGATAATATTTTCTAACTGATTAGCACATATTTTTCCTTATTTTTATTAGTGTTTTAGTTTTTTTTTCTTTTGTTTTTTGGTATAAGTTGGATAATTTAGACTTAAATTCGTATATTTGTACTTCCAGCTTATTTTACCGTATTTTGATCTTAATTGATGCAAATAGGTGAATTATCTCTATTTTTCGCCTTATAGCTATGTAACCGGAGGAGCTCAGTACGTATAAGATGAAGATTGATGATTAAGAGACAAGAATCGAGCGTTTCGGCAAAGAAGTAGCAAGATTTTGAAGCTAACGGTTAGTACCTAGCGGTAGCCTTACCGTTACACTTACCGTTAACCCAATCGCTAGAGGTGGACTGCGAGCTTAGCGATACACTTAACGATTAAACACCCTACCGTTAACATCACCGTTAGAAGGCAACAGAGACATTAACGATAGTTTTAACGGTAGCTCCTTACCGCTAAGTGCTACCATTATCGGGCCCAGTAACCGACTTATGTGACTTGTCCTCCAAGAAATCGGAATTCTATAAATACCACACCATTAATCCGACTTTGCAGCATACTATAGTCATAATAAGGTTACCAAAAAGTATTCCTAGGGTTAGAATATAGTTTTTAACATCAAATAGCTTAGATTAGAGATCAAGATCAAGGATTCGACGCTTGCGAGTTCTGAAGAAGTTCGATAGCCCGCGGCCCGTTCTTCGACCAAGATCAACCGTTTTCTTTGGAGTAGTTGGAGAATTTTATACAATTCTTAGACTTAATAAGTATTCTTATCTTTTTATTGTTTTCTTAGTTTTAATTTTCAAAGTTCAAGTATTGGATAATTGCTCTTATTTGATATTCTTGAGTTGGTTTATGAACTTGGCTTTGGTTGATCAATTCAAGTTAGAAGTTTTTAGTTTTAATTTAGTTATTCGATTCATGATTAAGTATTGGAGATTCTAAAAAAAAAAGAAAAAAAAAGTATTGGAGACTCGAATTAATTAACGTTCTTATGCAAATTAATTCCGTTTATGCTAGATGATTCATGCTATTGCTTGTTTCATGTTAATTGAGTTTTCGTATGCTTTTTAGATCCGCTATTGCTAAGTATGTTACTAGATCCATTTATGATAATTGGTTATTGCTGTGTTTTAAATCTAGATTAATTTACCATTAGATAATTTCTAGTTCTTAAGTTTAAGTAATTAAAATTAGATTAATTTATCCTTTTAAATTCTAGTTGGTAAAATTAGTTAAGTTAATTAGTTTTTATTTAAGTTCATGCTTTTCAAATTAGTAGTAACAATTAAAAACAAACAAAACCCCCAATTTGTATAAGTTTATGTGCGTATTTGTTATTAAGAAAACATCTGAGATACCGAATCGTTGTCCTCGAGAGAATCGACTTGAGTCAACTTCCCACCCTACAAGTGTTCTCGTACCCTTGCGAGCAAGCTTGAATGTTTTTAAATTAAATATATATATTTGGGGTTCACAAAAGCTTGAATCACTAACCTAGATCTCCACATGTGTCATGAGCTATAATTGACCAAAAAATTTTTTATAAAATCAATGGTAAATGTTAGTGGGCTTGTATTACCACAGCCAGACCAAACAACTAATTGATTAACACGTTGATATCACACCAACTTAATGATAACCAAACAACCTAATAAGCTCTAAGCGGATAAGCAGCCCATATCACACGATAATGAATTAAGTCAAATAAGGGTGACCAACCAAACAAGCCCTAGAGAGTTATTAATAACATTGGATCACGCAGTTACGAGCAAAAGCACTATAAACTAAATCTAGTTTAAACCTCCACTCCATAAGTGTCAAGGGTTCGTCACCAAATGGTAACCACAAGATCCATGGAAAATTATGTTTTTAAATTTATTATATTGTCCATTTTTCAAAAAAGATGTTCAGTGTCAAATCACCTACACTAAGTTGGCAAAATTATCGAAAAAGGTAATAAAAAATTATCACATTTTGGATTTGTTGATTACGTAATTAGTTATAATTTTCATTTATTTTAAATATTAAAAGAAGGACATAAAGGTAATATATGTTTTACTCCTATTTTATGTTTTCCATTTTTTTTTCACTATTTCCTTTTTTTCTTCTTTAATCTCTGTTTTAATTTTCTCCTTTTTTATCGTCCACTTCCAGAGTGAAATATGAACAATTCTAACAATTTCTCTCATTTGGGTTTTGTTTTTGCTCAATTATCGATATTCCTCCCCACCCCTCCAGCTTTCAATTTCAAATAATATGAATAATGCTAACAATTATTAACTCTGGCTTTCAATTTCAAAATTGATTCTCTACTAAACCTGAAAATCTTCTGTCTCACCGGTGCGTCACCGGAGAAAGGAACCTTCGGCCTGCACTTCGGCAATTTCAGCACCGCCAGAGAAATCAACAGGCGACTGAAATTCGACGTCCTCGAGATCCTCTCCACCACTCTACTCATCTCCGTGTTAAAGAAACTGCATAACGAGGTCCCAATGTGGTTCACGGTGCAGTCTTGTTCGTGTCGTGTTTGGATTACCCATGTTATAAACAAGTCGCGTTCGGGTTAAATTACACCATCAAAATCACCACATAAAATAATAAACGATAGCCAATAACCATAATAGTACTTTAACGATTTCATTCTGAAGCAATAATAATAAATATGAAAATTGATCCTATATTGCTCCCTGAATTAAAATAATTTGTTATAACAAAAATATGAGAATGATATGTTAAATAATCAAAATTAAAATAACTTAATGATGTATAAGTTTTGAATAATTTATTTTTGAGCGATCAAAACTAAATTGGTCCTAGTTACTCTTCGGGACAGAGTCGAAGAGGGGAGGGGATTCTCGAGCGCTCACATCCCAATATATTCAACAGTACAAAATGTGGGAAATGTTTTTAGTCAATAATATAGAGTCTTTCAAAGACAAAATAATTGGTTAATTGATTCTAAAAGTGGTTGAGTTAAAGATAATATCTTTACAAATTGCAAATTTATAGGAAGCGAATTTGTTACTCCATAATGAACACAAAATAACCAAACACCATCCCCATAGTCGTTCTCACCATTATCATCTTCCAATACTAAATAAAACTAACCTAGGCCACATAAGTTACTTAGGTAGTTTAGTGATGAGATTGGTGACAAAGTTTCTAGCTCTATCTCGGATTCTCTAAAACATCAAAGTGATGATTCGAGACATTGGACTAAAGGGTATAGCTCCTTGGCAGCTCGTCATCGATGGGCCAGAGCAGAGAGTCGAATTAGGGTTAGGGTTAGATAGATGATTCAGCTGAGGGCATACATTTGGGGTAGGCACGGAGATGGCTGCTTGGATTCAACAAACATGAAAGTATCTAACAAGAGACTCACTCTTTGTATTTAAAAAGAGAGAAGTAAAAGTTCTCTAGGCATTTTATCCATGGTCGTGTTAAACCTTCTTTCCTCCACCTACCTGCCTACAATTCCTTGTGAAATTTCTAATTCTCTAAGAGGTTTATACTTTTAAATAAGACATCAATCATTTTAAAATGTTAATCAGTGCGCGAAATTAGCGAATATTCTTATCTAAAAAATAATCAAAGCCGGATGGTACATGGTCAAACATTATTAAACAATAACTCTTATGTTTTTAAACATAAATATAGAGTTCTTTAAGACAAATAATTACATTTTTGATTATAAGAAAGGGAGATTCTACGATTTCGTGGCTATATCATTTTTCACTTAATTATAACCATTAGATCATTTCATGGAATAATTAATAGGTTAGATCAACGGATGTAAATGCATAGGGGTGGAGGGCATGGTGCTTTCACGGCTACGTAGTCATTTCCTATAAGAAAAGGGCCAAAGTTGATTATTTCACGAGTATATATAGAAAATGGTACAATGGAAGCAATCCTTTTACATCCTTGACAAAAAGAATTAGTCGTCTCCCATCATCCTCCATTACTAAATAAAACTAAGCTTTTAAGATGCATAGTTTGCTTATATTATAGGTTAATGCAAAACAAAAGACGTATGAAGAATTAGCACACCTAGATAAAATCAAATAATCATGGATGGGATGGGACGAAATGAGATGAAATGATTTGTCTGCAACATCTTCAACAGTTAATTCTTCTCTAATGTCTCCCACTGTACCAAATCCTAACCCTTTGCACTATTTTGGTGCAGCTCCAAACTCAAGTTTCATCTCCAAATATATCACTCAATTTCTTTTTAAAAAAAAGAAATATTTCTTCAATATTTCATGTTATTTCAATACAAATACTATTTAATTAAAAACTATGTATTTATTAATAAAATATTTTAAATAAAAATTTATTAATTAAAAATTATTTTACTATTACATTTAGCATCTACTAAAAGTAACATGAAGAACTATTTTAAATATATATTTATTAATTAAAAAATCAACATTGTTATTATATTTAATATATATTATATTAAATTTGATAAAATTAAATAACAACAATTATTAACAATATTCAAGTAATTTTATAATAAAATTTTATTTAATAGTGACAAGATTTCAAAATTTTCTATAAGAAATTACTGTAGCAATATTGATAATTTATATTATTCTCGTATAAATAAAAATAAATAAACTTTATTTAAAATATGTATAAGTAGAATTATAAATAATAATTTATTTCATATATATTTTAATATACAAGATTTATACATGAATTTAAAACAAAGGAAAGGAAAGAAGAAGAAGAAGAAGAAGAAGAAGAAGAAGAAGAAGAAGAAGAAGATAGCGCATGAGCACTATAACTCCATACCAAATAATGCTTGATTTGGCAGTATAGCATTGGCGCAAGATTTGAGTCTCCATTGGAGATGGCCTCAGTCCTTATGTGCAAAGTAGATTCTTATAAGGGAAAATTACGCCTTGTCTATGATAGAACATGATTTTTACATTTACACCTTTTCTTTTTCTTTTTACAATAAAGTGTTTTTTTTAAATACTAATAGTTTAGTATATAATTATTTGAATCATGACACGGTGGTTTTAAGAGATTCGTGTATTTCCGATCAATTCAATTTATATCATTACAAATCGCAGTGTTTTTTCCATTACATTGGTTTGACGATGACCAATATTACGTACCTTTTCTGGAATGTGCCCAATATAATGGACCAAAACGAATTTCTTTCTTAGTTTTTTTTCTTCAATCAATGTTTAGAATTAAAGAAAAATGATAAGAAAGTATTGAATCACGTCAAGCCAGCAAAAAAGCTCGATCGGGATAATTTTGTACCTTTTTTTTTTTTATAGTTTTACCAATTTAGTGTATGTGTTTTGATACTAGACAATATCATGGTCTTTATTTGGAAAGTGGACAATATAATGGACTAAAAAAGCAATTTTCCCCCATAATTTGTGTGGAATGGTACAAAGATCGATTTTTCAACTTTGAAAGTTTTTGGTTGCTTTGTAATTGTGCATGAAAAAAATGATGTACTTGAACCTTATGTGAATTGTGTGTTCGTTGCCTATTGTGATGGGGTTAATGGTTATCGATTGTTGTTAAGGGGGGAAACTGGTATGAAAGTGTTAATCAGTATGAATGTTGTTCTCGATGAATTTGATTTTTCTTGTTTGTCCTCGTCTTTGCATGTATTCGATTATGCCCCTTCTCCAATTAAGGTGGAGCGTCTGCCTGGTTTTAAATGTAGTTTCTGAAAATGTGTCTGATGCTTGTGATGTACATGATTTGCCTGTTTTATCTGTGCTTAATGATCATATTATTGCTAATGTGCTTGAGGAAAATTTTGGAAATTTGTCTGAGTATGATTGTATTAATGTTAGTGATTGTTATTTGACTATAGATATATTCACAATAGGTAATGCTATGCAGTTACAATCTCGTGATGGCTTTGATTTGACTTCTCATGCATTTATTTATTTGAGTGTATTGATTTACCAATTCTTTGTCGCCAAATTATTCATGAGACGTGTGTTCGATTTTGTGGCGTACTATATGTATACCATCTGTTGTTGTTGCATGTTACGTGTGTGCAAATTTATCTTATTTAAACACCAAATATTTGCTTGCGATCAAATTTCAAATATGTTTGAATTTTTAAGAACTTTGATACCGCTATTATGGCCATTGGTGATATTGCGTGCATTTTGCATGTTGATTGTGTGTTTTCTGTACTGACTCTTTCGTTGAGCGCAGGTACCGGAGGGCGATGGAGGTGACGTGTGGCAAATTTTATTTGAATTGTATAAGTGGTATATGTGTTGTCTATTGTGTAAGTGCAGGTACCCCAAAAAGGTGAAGATGAGACTCGATGGTTCCTAGCTATAAGATCGAGGCGACGGATTGTTGGTATTTGGGCTAAGGTGGAGAATGTTAGAACTTGGCCTAAATGAATTATTGGATGGGCCAATACCTCTACAACACAGTCCCATCAGTTTTTGCTTAACCCAAGCCCGCTGGGTAAATAACCACTCTTCGTTTGACGGGTCTTGAGTACCCATTTCTCAAACCCACAGATCCTCCCTCCGGAATCGATCTTTACCGTCCATATTTGGGAATTAATCTCAGCCATCTACTTTCACTACATACACCTCATTGAGGAAACCTTAATCGCGATGTTGAACCCCTTCTTCTCTCTCTTTGAGGACAATATCTCTCTTTCTTCATCTTCACTCTCTCATGTGACAAAAACCGAGTGTGTCTGAGTGAGAGGTGGTTCGATCATTGTAGCGATTGTGCCTTTGCGGTAGTGCCGTATGTGTGTGCGGGAGGCTCATCAAATTTTATCGCTATCAAGTAGGGTTTCGGGTTTACTGTGAGGGTGGCAGCGGTGAAGTAGTCGGATTTCGGGTGGTTGCTACCAGCAGCTAGTTATTAAGCCATCCCGAGGATTTCACGGTTGCTGGGTTTTGCTGTGAGAAAAGGGCCAACGAGGATATCTAAGATGGATCCCTTTCAATCTTAATTTTGGGAGACAATCCGTTCACTAGCATAGTTTCGACGGTGTTGTGTTGCCTCAAACCGAAGACGAGAACCTTCTTTGTGAAGGCGGTGTTATTCCCAGTCTTATCCTTTTTTGGGTTTATTTATACTTGTAGTGTTATAAGGTGCCTCTCGTTGAGCCCCCATTTATGTCCAATTATAGGTACCTATTGCCGATTGAGGCTCACCGGATCTCTGAACAAAGTTGTCTAGAAAGAAAGCATCATCAAAGGAGCGTCGTGACATGGGGGCGGCTACTGGCCCGGCGGAAGATCCCGTGCGGTGCTGCCGCTGCCTTTTGGGCGACAGATCAGAGCAGTGCCAAGGACATCCGCCAACAAGCCTTTCGACTCGCCTTTGGATGAGGCTAGGAGTAGGCATAGATATGAGATGACATAGTATGCGAGTGGGATGGAAAAAAGACCGACAAGAAGAACACATAAAGACAAAATGGTTTTGGCCTGCGAATAATATTCCCTTTTTGTATACTATTCACATATACAATAGATCTCAAGATCTCAAGTAGCTACAATGTCTCTCATCTTTCGTCCCTCTATTCTACTCATAGTATTCGAGGTTGATTTATAATAAAGGAGAGCACCCCTATTTATACATACAAGGGGGTAGGGTTAGGGTTTTCTTTCTCCTTCTCCAAGTTACTCACCTTACCACACCTAGAAAAGTCATAAGTAAGGTAAACTCTAATATAGGTAAGAATCATACAAGGGAAGGAGATCTCCACGACCCTTATCTTCCTCCCTAAGTAACCTCACGTGTCCAAGTCGGTTGGGGCTCCTCCTTGCTCGTCACTGAGTCGCTAAGGTGTGGGCCATGGGTCTGAACACCGCCTGCCTTGTCGTCCCTTGGGCTTTCCATCCCGCATGGTTTTAGACCCTTCTGGGTGTGTCAGTCTCGACATTGCCTTAGTGAACCCTGCATGGTTCGAGCACCTTCGTTAAGCATAGACGCATCTCTCTCGGCAGTTCCGCATAGATGCTGATCTTCTCCCGCATCGGCGTCCCAATGCTCATGGGTCATCTCGGTAGTCTCTCCTATGATTAACTCACCATACTCGTCTAGTAGTTCATGTGGCAGGCTCGCTGTCATGAGCCTCAGACTTGCCCCAACGTCTGCTCAGCGCCTGACGCTAATTTCACGCATCGTGGATGCATGTCTAGGATTCTCAGTGTTGAGTCCTAAGTCACGGGCCGTGACAGCCGGTTGTGCTTAACAGCGGACAACAGTATTTCGAGTCTTGGAGCGGGCTAGAGCAGTAGATTTCGAGCCCTACGGGGAGTTCGGGTTGTGGGAGAAATACGGCCGGTGTTCGAGCATTAGAACGAGCAACTATGAAGTCGGCTAAGTACGGACAACAACATCCCAAGCTGTTGTTCGGGCCAATAGAAATGAAAATTATATTAAATAAAACTATCTACGTTTTCGTAATGACTAACAATGCGGGCATCGGGCGACTGGCCATCCCAAAAGACATGTTCAAGAAAAAAAGAATAAAAGTGGTCGTAAAGTGGGATCGTTCAAAATCACCTTGGGTGACATCCCGAATGGGTTATTTAGTTGCTATATATTATGCAGGACAAACTAGTTATGGTATTTATACTTATATTTACCGTTAGTCGTTTACTTTACTATTTTGCAAGTACAGTTTCCAAACAATATGCAAACTTTAAACAATATCATGATGAGTTCTAATTCGAAAATGGTCATTGACCTCACAAAATTAACGTTATATAATCTTATGAGTAATGTCATTCCATCTCTATTAAGTTGCATAAATACTTTTACTTTCACATTTATAAAACTAAAACTTTAAACAGCATAGGGTACTTGGAGCCTTAACGCAAAGCAAAAGACGATGACGATGGACACCTAGAGCACTATAATATAAACTTTGAACTAAACCAAAACAAACAAATTGAACCCTCATCTCATCAAGTTGCAACAGCCAAATCTGGTTTAAACCTTCAATCCATAAGTACTGGGGGTTCGCCACCAAATGATACCCAGAACATTGTTTGGAAAGAGACACATTGCCCGTTTGATCATCCTTAGCGGTGAGGGTCATATACACGTACCTAGTTGCAGTGTCAACAACCTTCTCAAGCCAATAATTAACTTATTTATGGTTAGCAAGAAAACAAACCTACGATCAGGGGGGATTTATGATTATAAGTTTGGGGAGGTCATTGAGTCGAACTAATTGTTCTTTCAAAATTGATTTGAGTTAAACAATGCACGTCTACTTTAAAAAGGTTTTAAGTTTTGAAAGCAAGTTCGCCCGCAAGAGAACGGGGTCACTGTAGACTGGCAAGTTAAACCGAGTCGAATTCTCGAGTAGTGGAAATTCGGGTTCAATGATGTTATTATATCTAACTTCACAAGTTCAAATTCTAAATACACGAACAGAAGGATTTTTCTTTGATTATTTAAAGCGAACTATAATTTAAATCTAATTATACAAAGAGAGTGTTAATCTCTATGCAAGAACGTAATTAAAACTCAACAATGGATATAAAAACGAATTTAAAAACTATTCATCTCCTTATCAAAGCACTTAACCAAAAGTTGTCATTCAAACAAATTATCAAACACTTGGAAAGCATTTGCCGAATCGTACTTCTGATACGAATAATTACCAATCTAACAACTATAGAAAAATAAGAAAATTGAATCAACCGAATTATCCAACACAAAACCTAAACATGTGAATAACGTCAAGTAATCTCATTCAACAAGGATTCAAAAGCAAACCAAATATTCCAACACCAAATATCTAAACAATAAATAAGAGCTCAATAGATTAACAACTACAATAACGGAAATAGAGTTTAAGAAGATACTAATTCGAAACGAACGATGATTAATCTTGGAATATGAAAGCTATGCTAACTCCATCTATTCCGGAGAGATGATCTTCTACGCCACAAACCCGGAAGTTTGTCACGAACTTCGAATTCCTGCGTTCTTCGAGGATAGAAATGTTAAGCGAATAAAAACCGATCGAACTCGAATGTAATTGCCATGAGGGTTCTAGGGTCTTCTTCTCTCAATGACTCTTCGTAGTTCTGGTTCTTGGCCTTTTTGTAGTCTTCAAAACCCCTTTTTTTGGCCTGGTAACTGAAGGATCTTTTGAAATCATGAGTTTGTAACGCTCGCGTCCGGCCGGATGATCTGAAGAAGCCAACTTGATGGGGTCTTTGTCAGACAATCCGGTCGGATGTCAGATCCATCCGACCAATTGTGAGTCCAGTAGGCCAATCTGGTCGAGACATCCGATCAGACGTGATTTAGTGGGTCAATCCGGTCGGATGTCAGATCCATCCGACCGGATGAGTGTCCTTGTGGCTACTTCTTTGCCCTGACTTTCCCGTTCTTGTCTCTCGATTCTCGATTTACGAGCTTATCTTCTTGAAATCCAGGGCTCGTCTAGCGCTCTAGCTGCATGAGAAAACACAGAAGTCATCTCAAAAGGACCAATTATCAATCGAAAAATTGAAAAGTTAAGTAAAAGCTGTAAAATGCAAAATTATGCAAAATAGGTTAATTTCAAGTCGAAAAAGATAACAAAATGACTCAAACATGACTTAAAACATAAACAAGCTCATAACAAATACGTACGAATCAGTCGTATAATAAAAAGTAAATAATTATGGCAAAGGTCAAAAGTACTTTGTAAGAGCAAAAAAGAAAGAAGAATAAAAAAAGAATTATTCTCTCTCTCTCTCTCTATTTGTGTGTGTGTGTGTTAACTTCTTTTTTTTGTTAATTAATAACAGGGAAGAGGTAAACCAGAAGGGAAAGAGAAAAAAAAAAGAGAGAGAGAGAGAGACAAAATGAAAGGAAAGAAAGATAAAAGGCAGAAAAAGAATACGGAAGGAACAAATTGTTTATGTTAATTAGTACTCTATAGAGAGAGGAAACCAGAAAGTAAAAAACAAAAATATAAAGGGACAAAATGGAAGGAAAATAGAGAAAAGGCAAAAAGAAACAATGGAAATGAAAAAAAGAAAGGCCGTGGAATTTGAACCTTGGACATGTCAACATGAGTATACTTCATACCAACCACCACACCATCTTAGTAATACATAAATTATGGAAAGCCTTTAATAATATAAATGAATCAAACAAAAAATATCTTTGCATCAATCAGGTTTTTAAAGTTTTTAATATAAATGAATCAAACAAAAGAATATCTTTGCATCAATCAGGTTTTAAAATTTTTCGGGAAGCCATGGCCCCTTAAGCTATAGGTTAGATCGGTCTCTGCCTACGATTATGATTTTTTATTAACGTGCACAAATTGATCGTCTCAATTGCATGTACAACCGGTATAAACACACGCATCTCAATATAGGTGGGGAGGTAGTAGTAGAAGGAGGTGTCATTTAGATTTACTGGCATGAAGGGAGAGTCGAGCACGCCCGGAGGAACGAAGTCGACCTCGTAATCCTATATTATAATGATCAACTTGTTAGTTAGCACAAAAGTACGTGTATATTAAAATTATTATTATTATTATTATTATTATTTACTAATCATCAAATTTAAATATAAATTACAACACCTTTCTCTGGGGAACAGTATACCATGGACCCAGGTGCACCTATAATTTAATTTATCATCGTATATAATTGGTACACATCATCACATATAACTGGTACATATCATCACATATAACTGGTACATATCATCACAAGTAATTGAAATTCTAAATCTAAAATTTAAAATCCTAACATATAACTGGTACATATCATCACAAGTAATTGAAATTCTAAATCTAAAATTTAAAATCCTAAAATTAAAAAAATAAACCTAAAACAATAAATTAAACCCTAAAAATAAAAAATTAATCCCTAAAATAAAAAACTAAAAACTGAAATTGAATATTAAACTCTAAATCCTAAATTTCTATCGCATATCATCACATATAACTGGCAGAATGATAGAAATAAAATGGAAAATTAAATTAAAAAAATTAAAAACTAAACCTTAAAATGAAATATTAAACCCTAAAAATGAAAAACTAAACCCTAAAATGTAAAACTAAACCCTAAAATGGAAAAATAAACCCTAAACTCTAAATTTTGACACATATCATCACGTATAACTACCATATATCATCATGTATAACTGTCAGATATCATCACATATAACTATCAGATATCATCACGTAAAATAGGGTGCACCTAGTAAGGTGCACTCAGGTCCACCTAATAAATTGCCTTTCTCTGGCGGACTTGTTTGAGGAAAGTGGCTACTAACTCGTAGGTGTTAGGTTTAGGGTCCTAGCCAATCAAGTAAAAAGAGCTCTCCTTCAAAGGAAATCCAGTAAGTACCAACGGGAGATGGAAATGCCCGCCCGGACCAAGGTAGCCACCCCAAGGGTAGTCTAGTAATTGGATGTGATGACCCGAGACATGGGATAGAAGGGTACAACTCTCAGGGGTCCGAGGAGCAACCGGCTTTAGATTCGGATTGTGATTAGATGGGTCCCGTAGAGTGGGCTCGGATAAGAAGACAGCAGCCAGCAGCGGGCGGAATTTCGGAGGAGCGCCCACTATACATTCCACACCATTTCCCACAAACCTGTAAATTTGCGTCATGGACTCAGACTTATTGGTTTCTAGCCAACGACGAGCTCTTAGACAGATCGGTCATGGACTCGGACTTATTGGTCCCTAGCCAACGACGAGCTCTTAGACAGATCGATCTCGCGGATTGTGATTAGATGGGTCCCGTAGAGTGGGCTCGGATAAGAAGGCAGCAGGCAGCAGCCAGCAGCGGGCGGAATTTCGGAGGAGCGCCCACTATACATTCCACCATTTCCCACAAACCTGTAAATTTGCGTCATGGACTCAGACTTATTGGTTCCTAGCCAACGACAAGCTCTTAGACAGATCGGTCATGGACTCGGACTTATTGGTCCCTAGCCAACGACGAGCTCTTAGACAGATCGATCTCGATCTCGCTCTTCTGCCATGGATGAGATGGGAAAAAAATATAATCTGAAGCAAGGATATTAATTCCAAATAAGATTATGGAATGTATTTTACCATGTTATTCATTCTCCGTTTAATTATGTGGGGCCTAACAACAAAATTATGTTAAGAATTTAGCTTATATAATCAAAATAAATTACATCTTAAATAAAAAGTTCTCATATTGAATGAAAAACAAGTTATTATAATACCCAACACTCATGAGGAAATTAATCGGAAATAGTGTTGTACGGTAGTAAACGTAGCAGGGATGCAACACTAAGGACGGTATGATTTAATTAGATTATGTATGCAAAAATCTATATTGTCATAGATTTATTTTCTTCGTCAGTGTAATTTTGCCGGGTATAAATATGTATTAGTTTAGATTTGTCTTATTCATCTTGGTTTCAGTATTAATTGATTTCAAATCATGATTATGATTTTGTATTAGTGTGTATATTTATTTTCTCGACAGAAAATGGCCAACTTGGCTTGGCTTGAAACCGTGGCATTAGGGAATATACTAAAAACATCAACAGCTCGCACGACTTTTCAATTGCTTGGACATTTTCATTTTCTTGTTCTTGCACATATGACTCCAGCCAAGACAAAACTTACAGTTACAATGCATGATTATGATGAAGATCATCTTTGCTTGGATAAGATAACAAAAGAAAATCCATAATCTAAGTTGTGCTAGACATCTCAAGGCTCGACATCTGTGTCACCTGAATTAGATGTTACAACTTAAAAAAAATAAATACCGATTAATCAATATCTTCAACTAATCTCACCTCAAGCTCCCAACAGAAGTTGCACGATGCGAATTCGAATCTCACTCATCTTTACGAGCTTTAGATCTAACCGGCCTTGCTGGCTTAATGACTTTACCTAGGAGGATTAAGATTACTGGAAGAATAGTACCAATGTAGTATACACTTCCATATGCAGCTAGCGTTTCATGCAAGCTCAACACCTGTATCACAACAACAGACATTTATTTAGATAAATTCTATTGTTCATATATATCTAAGACAATTACATGCGGTTTGGAAGAGGAAAAGGGCGAACCATGAAACCAACGCTGGAGTAGTTCAAAACAAGAAGCGTGTAAGCAAAGTTTAACAAAACGAGCAGCTTCTTAATTACATCTGTTTGGCTAGCTTGTTGCCATCTGTAAAGAACTGCTCGCCGATGAAACAAAGTCATAAGCAAGTCAACTAAGAAAATATCAATGAAATAATATTAGGATATTTGCAATGGCTACCTCTTGAACCAGCGATCATTGTAGCGGATTGAACGAAAAATATGATGTACCCAGGATATAATCCCTGTGATTAGACGAATTTGTAAATAATTAAAAACAAATTAAAATTATTTGGAATTTAATATTAATGAGAAGGATGAAGTCTGTACTTACATGCCACACTGCACTCACGGTTTGAGTAGCCAGCAACTGGAAGAAGCCTGGTTTCTTACCCTTCTGGACCAGCCTCTCATAGACATCTAAACAAGATAGCATTAAATATGAGATAACTGTATACAGATTTATCACTTAGACGATTAATTAATTAATTATCATGTACAGCTTGGCACAACAACTCCAAAACAGACAACAAAGTTCCTACTGAATTGCAAAACTCCCAAACAGTTGTTACCTACAACCTGCCGAGTTAACTTCAATATTACATATAAGCTACTCAAAAATAAAATCAGCTGCCCATGTTAATTGATTCACATTTAATTGGTAGGGCCTAAGCTGTTTTTCAGGATCTGATCAAGGTTTCCATATCAGTTGTTTTTTTTTCATTATTTTTATGGGTTCTTGGGTCGGCTAACATTACTAGCTATTTTTAGGCATATCAGTGAAAAAGTTTTGGAGGTAGAACTGTGTGCACCAATTCACATGCATCCTGAGCAATTGACTCTTTATAGACTAGCTTAAATCTATAATTAGCTAAATTCAACGAGGAAAGAACACAACCAAAAATGCACCCTTGCCTGAAAACAGATATTTAAAGCAACATTCCGAACATTATGCCTAGCTACTCGGGACAATTTTTTCTCTTTATCAAGTGTTTTAATCGCTGAAAGCTGGTAATTACTCACTCAGTTGGTCCCGCTAAGATAGGCTTGTAATATTTCATGTTTCTTCCTACACCTGCCCTTGCAATAAAATGGCACAAAAACCAAAATACTTGAAACTAAGATGAACACGAGCCTATCTTAGTGGGACACAGACGGATCTTTACTAATCATTTGCAAGCTTTGTACAAAACTCATTCGGTTATCTTAAACACACTGAATAGTTATCATCAGTCCTATAAGTTGCTTCACCCTATGGACCAGAAGAGAAAGCATGTTTACGGTAAAGTTAACTCACAGTGTCTAAGCCAGGTGCTGACTTGAATATTCCACACAAGTGGTAACTGCACAGAACTCTTTGCCAACTCAACGCCTAATATATCGACATTTTTCGCACGGTCCCATCGCGGCTTGGGTGGATTAGAATCTGTCCAGCCACTGAATCCCAGGCCAGAAATAATAATCGAAGCTTCCGACATAGACCAAATGAAATAATATTTCCAACGAGCAGTGAAGCCTGACATGTACTGGTAGAACAATCTTTTCCAAAAACCATATTCTTGGTATACTTGTTGCGTGAATCGGGAAAGCGGGAAATGAGGCACAAGATACAGATACAAGCCCATACAGATAGCGGCCTGCAGAAGAGCCCGGAAAGTTGCCCAATAAGGAGAAGGAGATCGTCCCTGCTTTGTAGGTTGCCAAATCTGTTGTGGGAAATTTTGAGCTAATTAAGAGCAATATAGAAATGAATAATAAATGGCGAAGCTTTTTTATATGGTCATAAATACAGTACCCCTTTCCTCTCCGTCCATTCGAGATAATCCTTCATTTCATACACTGGGCCGGCAAAATGACTTCCACAACAGAGACAGTAACCAAAGTACTCGAGCAGTGATGGCAGCTTGAGCAACCGGTTTTTCTTTTGAGCCTCACGTAAATCTTCCTCTTTTAGCAAGCCATCGTTGTAATTAATAACACAGGATATGATTTTCAGTGTTATCACCATCAGAGCTCCTGTCAATTCGGAACAAGGGGAATGTTTAAAAAATATATATCTACAAAATTTCAGAACACGGGGAATAAAGATGGAACTCTAGTACCATGAAGTTAGCAGTAACAGTTAAAAACAATGTTTAACAGTAAATGAAATGGTGCTAACCTGTAGCATCTATACCTCCTTCCTTCCATGCATCACCACTCATGTAGTATACATGGCTACACATTTATTCCAATAGTAATAAAGTTAGAATGCTATCCACCAGAATTATATAATTTCCTCACACAAAATTAGTATGGCATATATTTCTATTAAAACAAATACAAGGATTTTGGGCTTAATACCAAAGAAATATTCAACAATAGTAATTGTTTATTTGTATCTTTGCCACTCTGTAAGTTTTGTCGACTTTGTAAGTAATAAGATTCACCTATCAAGGAAGCTCAGTCAAATGCAATTGCATGTTTCAGTATAAGGAAAATGATTCCCAATCGCATAGTAATTAATAAACAACGTGCAGTCAAAAAACCGACTTCTTTCTGTTTTCCCCCTTTTTAAACAAACAAACATATATACTTCACACATAAAATTCAACCATAAATTCAGATAACTTGAGTTATCGAAGCGAATTGAGAAGGCGACGAAACCAAACGCACCATCCAATAAGGTATCCGAACGCGAGGAAGAAAGTAATGATCCCACAGTACTTTCTGCATAACACCATCGAGGCGTATCCTGAAAGCATCGGCACGACGAAGTGCAAATTCGAAGAGAATCCAAACGAAACGTACGACAGAAAGGCGCCGGTGACGGCGGCGTAGAGGTGGCGTGCCCCCGGGCCCCCGGGGACGAGGCGGTGGAAGAAGCTGACGGGGATGGTGGCGGCGAAGCAGAGGAGGAAGCGGAGGACCGGGACCGAAACTCCGATCGCCGACGCCATGGAATCCATCTCCGGTAACTCCATAATGGGTATTGGGTCGGGTTGGGGAATGAGCCGGGCCAATCAATCTGAGTTAGGAGTATGTGGTTCAACTACGGAAAGGCTATTTAGAGTAGTTGTAGTTGGTGTCATTCAGATGGCTGGCTCGTAAAACTAGGTGTATTTATTGCAAAAGACAACGGAATTCGGGGAATCAGTAATCTTTAAGTGGCAACAGATGGGATGAGTGACGTGCCATTTTTCGCAGCTTTTGCTTTTATCTTTTTTTTTTAACTTATAGTAGTATATATGACACAATTACCCATATTGTGTTTTTTTAATAAAATAAAATAAAAAAATCGAAAATTGGTTTTAGCTTTATACTAGAGTATATGAAAGTTTTTTCCTTTTTTTTTTAAAATTAAATCAGATACCATAGTGCTTTATAATATGCAAGTGCAAGAATCAATTGCTAATCTGTTTTGAGTTAAATACGGACTCATCATGTAATAATTATAATATACTTTTTTTTAATTAAAATATTTTTCATATTTGTTTTGTATATTTATTTATGTTCTTATTTAATGCAATTTGACATTAACAATCAATACGTTATTAATTTTATGTAAAGTTTATATTTTTATGAATAGAGATACGAACAACTTAGAGTTGATTTTGCAGATATACGATGTATCCACATGATGATGTCTATAACATAATACTCTTTGTAAAATATGCATTTAAGGTTCATTCTTGTGGTATTCGGTAGTTTCGAGATAATTCATGGACATGTCATAACATAAGATTGACATATCAATCGTGTGATTATTAGCTGTGGTAATTTAATTATAAGTGATACAACGCTAAATTTCGGCTTGAATTATATAGTAAAAAAATAATTAATTATGGTTATTATAAAATTATGAGAACTAAAAATCCTAATATGAGAGTATTTTTTTATTATTATGAATATTAAGTATAATTAGGAGATTTAATCCACAAGTCACAATAATTTTATAATAGGGAATTCGGCATCTTAAGTTGAACAGCTCTCTCTTAGGCACCCTCTATCTCTCTCTTTTTATCATAAATCATGGAACATATATTATTCTCTCTGTATGAATAATTCACTCACCTCTAATTATTATTTATGGATAATGGATTTTAGGTGACCTCTCCTCTAGGAGACCTTCCTGAGGAGAGGCGAGCTCTTATGGTTTACCAGCTCGTCGCTGGGTGTTGGGTGTTATGGTTTCTAGACCCGAACGGGCTAATAATGGATGGTATTGTGGGGTCCCGACAAATTATGATTTGAATAGATTTTGGGGTATTTTATGTATGTTTCGACCCAAAATATGACCGACGTCAAGAACAACGCCTGGAACCTTGAACACCCTTTTTGATCTGCACACAGAAACACGTTAGAAAGGACCACCGGTGGTTTTCCAGTGGAAACCTCTCCGATACTTAAGTCAGTAAAGCGTATGAGGTTTCTCTTAGTAAGCAAAGAAGGAATGCACAAAGAATGACATACCTCTCTCAGCCTTGGGGTTAAGATATTTATAGTTTCTCCTAGTGAGGACCCCAGCCGGGATCTCGGGAGCACATGCCGCGAATCACGGGCCGTTACGTAACCAATTCGGACAAGTGGTCCCGCTTGTCTCTTTACTGGGAATCCGGTAAACAGGTCTTCCCCGTTCCAGGTCTTCCTTTTTTCCTTCCTCCATACCACCTCAGTATCAATATCGGCCTTGACTCTAGTCAGGTCTTCCCTATTTCAGGTCTTTCTTATTCTATATCACCTCAGTATCAGCATCAGGCTCAACTCTAGCCCTGGGGTTTTCCTGGTAGAGCACTTTCGTCAGTTCAGTATGATCTCCGGGCTGTAGTGATCTCTCTTTAAAATAGTCAGGTCAGGAAAAATCCCGAGCTGTGATCATCTTTGCCTGATGTCCTGTTTTTCCAAGAGGCCTAACCAGACCTTCCTTTGAGACCGAGCTGTTCTCACCATATCTCTCTTTATTTCAATTATCTCTTAATCAGGTCTAACCCAATTCAAGTCTGTCCTCTATATTGCCATATCAATGTATTTTGATCTCTCGCACTCGCTAACTTAAGTATCGAATGGCCTACGCCGGGGTCGTCCACCACCTTGATGTTAGATGTTGTTTTGTAGGATCGATTAGGTCGCCAGGAGGCTATTGGAGATTAATCAGGTCGTTGTAACGTAATTGGAAGCTTTTTAAGTCGCTGATCTCATATTTGAGGTTAGTACCCCCTATTCTTGGTAACCAATCTTTTTGGTTTTATCAATAAGTTTGATAAATTTTTTTAAATGTAATTGTTCAAGTGTGTATCATGATTAATGTATTAAAATTAAAGTTGTAAAAATTGTTAGGCGCTAGTCGGGCGTAGACCAGCGTCCAGGGCATCACCTAATTATACCATCTTTATTTTATTTTAACTTTTACCGATTTTTATTTTTTTTTTAATTTTTGTCCGCCTAAGGCGCCTAAATAACTTATGTCCATTAATTGTCTACCGAATTTATCATCTCTAAAACTAGCAATTGATCGGGGCTAGGTCGGGTTTGCCGAGTCAAATTCCAAAATCGAGCTTGGCTTAATTCCTTATGGTCGCCAATTTGGAGGCCCAAATTCAACACAAATGTATATAGAGAGCAAAATGCCTTGGGTCCTTAGATTTTGTCGGGCCAATTCGAGCCATCAAGGTGGAATAAAAACAACCCAGTTTTGGGGCCTAATATTCTATGGCCCAGTACCGGCACCAGGTTGTGCAACGAGCCAAATGCTTTTGACAATAAGCACTCTTAACCTATTAGTAGGAGGAGAGTTTCTATAAGAGTGTGTAAAGAGGAGGAGTTTCTTTAATAGGTTACCCGATCCCTAACTAAAAAAACTTTGGCAAGAGACTGAAAATCTGAAAAATCGAACACACTCCCCTTTGGATGTAGGAATAGTGACATTCCATCACCACGAGGTGATCGGTGGGAAGGGTTGCAACTCTCTTTGAATCAGATGTGACAGCCTAAACTCAATTATCCGCCGACTAGGGTGCTTGGGTCACTTGGGCGTCCGCCTAGCCTGATTTTCGAGAACTTTTTTTTACCGGTTAACAGTAAAATCGTATCAGCTGGTGGCGCCACCTATGCCTAGTTTTTACAACACTTATTACAATACATAACTTAATTGTGTAATCATTGTAAACAAGTGTGTATACACAAATAAGTTAGTTGAGTTGATAATCATAAAAACAAGTTCGATAATAATCACTTAAAGCAATTATGTATTACAAAAATAGCTTATTTGAGTTAGTGGTCATTCAAAATAAGGTCGATACCTTGTTATGATTACTATGAATGTGATAATCTTATTCTTGTATGTGACAATCTCTAAAAAAACACAATTGGAAGTAATAAAAATTCACAAGGAAGAACATATAATATAACACATTAACTATTATATGTTACACTAGTTGTGGTAATTATGTTAATGTTTGTGTTAATTTTATTACTAGGGTTTACAACCTATATTATGAGAAAAAAAATAATAATAAAGGGTAATATTTCAAAGAGAAAAAATCTAAAAAAGTTCTTGATAAAACAAAGTTAGATTTGATTGTTATTTCCTATCACAACAAAAAACATCAGTTTTCCGAGGGAGTTTTCGCTCGTTTTTTTGAGAAACCGAGGAAAACTTTCCCTCGGAAAACCCTCCTCGGTAAATTTTTTCGAGGGTAAATTTTCCTCGAGAAATTTTACCAAGGGGAATATCGAGGGTCAATCCCCTCGGTTAATTCCCCCGTACGACCCTCGAAAAAACCGAGGGGTGGCTACCCTCGAAAAAATCGAGGGGAGTTTGCCCTCGAAAAAACCGAGGGACAAACTACCCTCGGAATAACCGAGGAAAGTTTGCCCTCGGAAAAATCGGGGGCTAGGTACCGGAAAAACCGAGGGCCATAGCTACCCTCGGAATAACCGAGGGGCATACTCCTCGACTTTCCCCTCGGTTTTAGATTTTCTGAGGGTATTCCCCCTCAGATTTTCATTTTTTAAAAAATATTTTTTAAATATTAATTTTAATTCCTGTTTATTTAATAAAATTCCCCAAAAAATTGAAGAAAAATCAATAATGAAAAAACAAATAAATAAACAAATTATTATAAAAATATTCGGAAATTTACGATTATTACATGCGTTCGACAAAAGTGTTTAGTAACGAAGTTTTTATAAAACATATCAAATTGTCCTATGATGGGGGGTGCTGT
>BMAC01000100.1:1658373-1674374 GCA_014905375.1 Phtheirospermum japonicum | reverse complement strand
TTTCTTTTTTTTTTTTCTTTTTCTGTTTGCTGCTACGATTTCGAAAGAAAAGGAGAAATTAGGTAGCGGGCTTGCCCGCTGCATTTTTAGGGCTCGCGACCGAGGGGACGATGCCCTCTGAAAAACCGAGAAGAATAAGACCCCTTGTTTTTTTAATTTTTTTATTTTTTTTATTTAAAAAAATCAAGGGACACTACGTCCCCTCAGAAAAAATCGAGGGCCCAACCCTCCCCTCGGGTTTTTCAGAGGGGAAATAAGGCCCCTCTATTTTTTAAATTAGAAAAAAATAGAAAACGCGTACCTAACGATTGACACTCGTAGTTCCGGGACACCGAGATGCACCCCTCCCCAAACCGTTCATAAAATTATGGGATTTGTTTTCATATTTTACTAATTTTTATTTTTTTCGAAATTTTTTCCATTTCTTATTTAAAATCGAAAAAAAATAGAAAATGCGTACTTAACGATCGACACCCGACCCTCGTGGTTCCGGGACACTGAGACTCACCCCTCCTCACCCCGTTCTTAAAATGATAGGATCGGTTTTTATTTTTTACGAATTTCTATTTTTCTCAATATTTTTCATTTTTTTTAAATCGAAAAAAATAGAAAACGAGTACTAAACGATCGACGCCCGACCCTCGTGGATCCACGACACCGAGACGCACCTCTCGCCCCCTCGGCAAAATCACGACGCTTAACAACTTGATCGAACGATCGTATCTTGGTTGTTGGTCGAATTACACGACACGTGTGAATACGCACATGCTCGTTGATATTTTTCAATCGAAATCGGGTCAAAACCACCCCATGTGCCTAAGATGATAGGATTTGTTCCATTTTTTTTTACAAATTTTCTATTTTTTTTATTTAAAGAAACCAAGGGGCACTATTTCCCCTCGGAAAAACCCGAGGGCCCCTCGGTTTTTAAAATAAAAAAAATAGAAAAAAATTAAAAAAAATAGAAAATGCTTATTTAACGATCAACACCCGACCCTCGTGGTTCCGGAACATCGAGACGCACCCCTCCCGCCCCGTTCGTGAAATGATAGGATTTGTTTTTATTTTTTACTATTTTTTTTCCATTTCTTATTTAAAATCGAAAAAAATAGAAAACGCATACTTAACGATCGACACCGGACCCTCGTGGTTTCGGGACATCGAGACGCACCCCTTCCCTCACCGCCCCGTTCGTAAAATGATATGATCGATTTTTATTTTTTTACGAATTTTCTATTTTTCTCGATATTTTTTTGAATTTTTATTTAAAACTCGAAAAAAAATAGAAAACACGTACTAAACGATCAACGTCCGAGTCTCAAGGATACACGACACCGAGACGCACCTCTTGCCCCCTCGGAAAAATCATGACGCTTCGTCGCTTTGCGTTTCCAACCGAACAACTTGATCGATCGATCGTATCTTGGTTGTTGGTCGAATTACACGACACGTGTGAATACGCACATGCTCGTTGATATTTTTCAATCGAAATCGGGTCAAAATCACCCCACGTGCCTAAGATGATAGGATTTGTTTCATTTTTACGATTTTTCTATTTTTTCTATTTAAAAAACCTAGGGGCACCATTTCCTCTCGGAAAAACCCGAGGGGAGTGCTGGGCCCTCGATTTTTTAAAATCAGGAAAAAAAATCGAAAATGCGTATTTAACAATCGACACCCGACCCTCATGGTTCCGGGATACCGAGATGCACCCCTCCCCTCCCCGCCCCGTTCGTGAAATGATGGGATTTGTTTTCATATTTTACTCATTTTTTTTATTTTTTTCGATTTTTTCCATTTCTTATTTAAAATAAGAAAAGAAAGATAGAAAACGCGTACTTAACGATTGACACCCAACCCTCATGGTTCCAGGACACCGAGATGCACCCCTCCCCACCATGTTTGTAAAATGATAGGATCGTTTTTTATTTTTTACGAATTTTCTATTTTTCTCGATATTTTTTCGAATTTTTATTTAAAAATCGGAAAAAATAGAAAACGCATACTGAACGATCGACGCCCGACCCTCGTGGATCCACGACACCGAGATGCACCTCTTGCCCCCTCAGCAAAATCACGAAGCTTCGTCGCTGCGCGTTTCCAACCGAACAACTTGATCGATCGATCGTATCTTGATTATTGGTCGAATTACACGACATATGTGAATACGCACATGCTCGTTGATATTTTTCAATCGAAATCGGGTCAAAACCACCCCACGTGCCTAAGATGATAGGATTTGTTTTATTTTTACGATCTTTTTATTTTTTTTCTATTTTTTTATTTAAAAAAATCGAGGGGCACTATTTCCCCTCGGAAAAAACCGAGAGGAGGGTTGGGCCCTCGGTTTTTTCCGAGGGGAAATAGTGCCCCTCGGGTTTTTTAAATAAAAAAATCAAAAAAATAGAAAATACGTATATAAACGATCGACACTCGACCCTCGTGGTTTCGGAACACCGAGACGCACCCCTCCCCGCCCCGCTCGTGAAATGATTGGATTTGTATTTATTTTTTACTAATTTTTTTATTTTTTTGAATTTTCTTTCGTTTCTTATTTAAAATAAAAAAAAATAGAAAACGCATACTTAACGATCGACACCCGACCGCCCGTTCGTAAAATGATAGGATCAATTTTTTTTTTTACAAATTTTATATTTTTTTCAATATTTTTTTAAATTTTTATTTAAAAATCGAAAAAAAAAATAGAAAACGCGTACTAAACGATCGACGCTCGACCCTCGTGGATCCATGACACTAAGGCGCACCTCTTGCCCCATCAGCAAAATCACGACGCTTCGTCGCTTCGCATTTTCAACCGAACAACTTGATCGATCGATCGTATCTTGGTTGTTGGTCGAATTACACGACACATGTGAATACGCACATGCTCGTTGGTATTTTTCAATCGAAATTGGGTCAAAACCACCTCACGTGCCTAAGATGATAGGATTTGTTTTATTTTTACAATTATTTTTATCTTTTTATATTTTTTTATTCAAAAAAAACGAGGGGCACTATTAAACCAAGGGGAGCCCTCGGTTTTTTTCCAGGGGGAAATAGTGCCCCTCGTTTTTTTTAAATTAAAAAAATAAAAAATGCGTATTTAATGATCGACATCCGACCCTCGTGGTTTCGGGACACCGAGACGCACCCCTCCCCGCCCCGCCCCGTTCGTGAAATGATATGATTTGTTTTTATTTTTTACTAATTTTTTATTTTTTCGAGTTTTTTTCCATTTCTTATTTAAAATCGAAAAAAATAGAAAACGCGTACTTAACGATCGACACCCGACACTCGTGGTTCCGGGACACCGAGGGTCGGGTGTTAATTTCTAGGTTGTTCCTTCTCTTACTACGTGCCAGGGCGATAACTATCGATATTAATTTTAAACTTCTCATGAAACAAAAATTTGAAAATAGGATAAAAAAATAATTAAACGATGTGTAGAAAAAGATGCTGACCCATCCCTGTATCCACGTTTTAAAATAAATATTCGTCTAGTAAATCTTGTGAATCACAATTCAATAAAATATAAATTTATGATAATTGACGTTATATAAAAAATTACAAACAGGAAAATATTATGAATCATTTAAAAGAAACTCTAAATATAATTATTTATATTTTTATATTAGAAGAATAAAAGAAAACTATTGGTAAAATATAAAAAAATAAAAAAATATCAAATTTAGTAAAATATAATAAAATAAAATATTAAATTAGATAGATATTAAGCTCGGATGACTCATAAGCAAACGAAGTACCATAATTTTTATTTATCAAGGCATACGATTTTCTATTTTTTTTGTTTAAAAAAATGAGGGGTTGAAAATCCCCTCGGGAAAAACCGAGGGGACACATATGCCCTTGTTTTTTTTTGTAATTTTTCTTATTTTCAAAGAAATGAGGGGACGATAATCACCTCGGAAAAAACCGAGGGAACAAGGCAGCCTTCGGTTTTTTCCGAGGGGTTTTTTATGCCCTCGGTTTTTTGTGTAAATTATATTTTTTTTATTTTCAAAAAACCGAGGGGTCTAAAAGTCCCTCGTTTTTTCCAAGGGTATTTTTGTCCCCTCCGTTTTTACGAGGGGTGTTTTTCATCGAATATATTTCCCTCGTAAATTGTTCGGTATGGCGGCAAACATTGGCGCCGATTTTTAAAGGGATTTTTCGAGGGGAATTTTTTTCCTCGAAAAAAATCGAGGGAAAATGTTCCCTCGGTGTTTCCCTTGGAAAACTGCTGTTTTTTTTTTAGTGTATATTTCAAAAAGATAGGATTTTTAAGTATACTTAATGTGTAGTTACTTTTTATTTTCATATTGCTATTATTTAATTGTATTAAATCACACAAATCAATTTATATAAACTACATTTCAATGAAACTAAATAGACGATGAATTAATCATAGGGCATGAATAAAAAACACAATACTTATTATCCATTTATGTTCAAGAACAAAACAAAAAATTCTATTAACCAATTTTTTTTTTTAATAAAGTGAGAAAAAATATTATTAAAAAAAAAGAAAACCGTTCATACAACCAAAGATCACGACGTTCTATCCCTGACTAAAGGCATTTGTTTGGGCCTCATTAAAAACTCTCGAGGTAAACCCACTCTTGAGGGAGAAACACTCGTAGAGGAAAGAGTACCCTCCCCATGCCAGTAGTGGAAGGAAAAGAACAAAGCGATAAAAAACGCTAAGAGCTACAAGCCGGCTAAAAGTAAAAATGAGCTACAACAAGCAGGTCGTGATCTAAAGAGCAGTAATACCAAGGTTCTCAGCTGAACCGAGATTAGACTGCTATCCGAGGGGCTGATGTCAAAATCATGATGAATGGTACACCGTTTTACCCAAAATATCATCATTCACCAGATATATGAGAAACACCGGAGGCGACGTGAACCAGTCGTAACGGGGAGAATCGAATTTGGAGAGCGCATCAGCAGCGCGATTGCCTTCTCGATAAACATGCGAAACCATGAACTCGATCGAGGTATTGATGAAAAGGACCCGACGCCAACGAGCCAGGAAGCGCCAAGGGACATCCAGGCTACGCTTCACAAAAAGCTCCACCACATAAGTCGAGTCGGATTCCAGCCAAATTCGTCTCCAGCCTCTCAGATCAGCCTCCTTGACCGCAATAATTGCGACCTCCAACTCATCCTCAAAGGAAAAACCCTGGTCAAGTGATCTCAAAAATCCGCCTTTTACAAAGCTCTGGCATGTGCGGAAAATTCCCGCCGCAACGCAGTCTCCGGGACAACCCATAGCACTACCATCCATCTTTTTATTTTTAAATGTGTTAATTAAACATCCATCTTTTGGCGAAGCGCGGTGTAGTATAATATAAGTGAATATAAATTTTAAAAAATCGCACTACAATATTTATTATAATTTTTTTAATTATTAAAACCGCGGTAAAAGAACTAAATGAAAACCGCACAACATTCTTGGTGCGATTTTTGTTCTGTAAGTAAACGCACAGCCGAAACTGCACCGCACCGCACCACACTTATAATTCTAATGTGTGTGTGTGTGTGTGTGTGTGTGTGTGCTCTCTATATATAGTTGAATGAATAGAAATGAATGCATTAAAAACTAATTATTCATAAATTTAAAACTTCAAATAAAATGTATTTTATACGTTTTCTTGAATTTAAAAAATATATCATCTCTGCAATCATGATAAAATATTATAAAAATGCATCATGTTTTGAATGTAAATTGGTCAAAAGATAGAATAAAATACACTTATTTGCAAAATCATCATTTCAAGAATAAAAGCTTTCCAATATTTTATATTAATAAAAAAATCGTGATTTATATAAATTCAACTAAAAAATAAAGTGATTGAAACTGCTAAACCGTCCAAAACTGCATACCTAATTATTGCGAAAATTGCAATAAAAATTTTAAAATTTTAATACAACCACAATTAGTAATTCGTTATAAATTAACATGAAAATCGTCCAAACCGCAGTGTATATCAACTATGGGCGCATTTGTTTCGTGGGACATGATAAGACAAAATTATCCAATGTGGGGGGATAGTGTTGTTCATATAAATTCATCTGCCGTTTGTTTGGCCTAATATTTGGTGGGACGGGGTCTCTTATTTGGTTGGGATTGTCTCCTTGTTTATTGGACACCCGCGTGGAAATGACATCAGTGCCCTTCTGGTCAGCCCTCTTTTTGTGCTCGGGCGACGAAAACAAGAACACACAAAAGGGGAAGAAACCCTTCGATTGTTGGAGCCACGAGTAGATTTCTATACGTATATCTAAGATTAATCATTTTCTGTGTAGATCCTTGAAGACTAAGTTCGATTACCCTTCGTTTATCCACGATCGGTGAACAAGTATATGTAATCTCGTCGATGAAATCAATATTCCTTGCCACTGTTGGTTCATACCCTAATTTCTGACTTAATGCAATAAACTATGAAGCTTACACGGTTTAGAAGACGGAGTCTGCATATAATTACGACCTTGTTAATCAGTAGTATACTACTGCCCACATATAATGGTTTTCCTTGATTTTATTTTTTTTAATGTATTAATGATTTTTTTGGGTGAAGATCTTTACTTCGTGGATAACTAAAATCTACGGTGTGTTGGGAAGAGCCAACGGGTTTAGGCGTCGAAATTGTTTGTACCAGCAGATTGCATATTGGAATGCACATATATTTGGTTGCCTGAATCATAATAGCTTAGTTAATGTGGTCTTACTTGAATCAGAGGGAATTATGAGCACGTCCCGTGGGTCTTCTTTCTCGAGTCCACGCAACCATCTATTTCGGTGCTGGACGTGTAATCAGGAGCTCCCTAGCGAATGTGTTTTCATAGTTTTAGTGGTGTTGAAATGAATCAACGGGTTCATGGCTTGGTATTATCGGAAATCGATTCAATTGAAGTATTCAATGTGTTTCAAGCTTGAAAGATAAAGGAAAAATGAAAATAAAATAATTAAAATAGCTAAACTACACTAGGAATTGAAATTGCATATTGGTAGGATGCCTCGTCGTATGCCTCAAATAGAAAATGCAAAGCAATAATGAAAATAAGCAAGAAAATGCAATGTTTCACCAAGTACAAGCATGCAAGCACAAGGTACAACTATGCATAAAATCCTAAATAAAGAAAATTAACTAAAATTGAAAGCATAGATGTAAAGAGCAATGGAAATTAACAAGAAAGTTCAAAACTTTAAGGAAAATAACAAGCAACAAAGAGTAGATCTAAGATTTAACCTAAAACTATGCATAAAAATAAAATTGCAAATAAAGCATGTGAAAAACTTAAAATCAAGACGATCCAAGAGCCGATCTATGATCTAGATGTGTCACTCATCTAGATTACATAGCCAAATCATAAGTTTCATCATGATTTCAAGGTGCTAAGGCAAAAAGCATAACATGAAGAACAAGCATGGAAATGAAGAATAAAGCATGGAAATAAAGCATAAAACATGAAATTAGAAGGGAACTTACTTGAATTAAGAAAGAAAACAAAGCTTGAATGAAATTGCATCAAAAGTAACAATCCAAAGGAGTATTTGGATTCTTCTTAGTCTTACAAACCCAAGTAGGTGCTTGAAATTAAATCTAAATCTAGAAAAGGAAATTACATCAAAGCTTGAAATTTAATCTAAAACCTAAGAGAGAGAAAATAGATCTTGAAAACTAGAGAGGATTTTTAATCCCAAACCCAAGCTTGGGTTGGGAGAAAATGAGAGGTGTTTTACAAAAATGAGAGTTGTAGTCTATTTATACTAGGTGTAATTGGGTTTAAATGGACCAAAATAGCCCTTAAGGCTTGAAAATCCCAATTTTGACCAAGGTTGACCCAGTTTGACCAAGGTTGACCCAGATTTGACCAAGGTTTGACCATGCTGGCGAGTACTGTGGTAAGCGTCCTGGCAAGCGCCTGGGGGAGAGGCTTGGCTAGTGCTGTGGCAAGCATCCTTGCAAGCGCCTGGGGGAGAGGCTTGGCGAGTTATGTGGCAAGCAGTTTGGCAAGTTGGCAAGTATTCCAGAAAGTTTGGGCATTTTTGAGCCTCTCTTGACTTCAAGTTTGGCTTTGCCTTGGCTAGTATTTTTGGCCTTCAATGCCTTTACCTATAAAAATAGGAATTTTAAACATAAAAACCTAAAATTACACCAAACCTCCAATTAATTGAAACCATTTAACCCAATTAAACATAAAATCAACAAGAAACAAGAAAAACAACAAAACTAGAAAAACCACATAAAAACTTAATAAAATTCTATTAAAACTACTAAAATCAACATAAAACTCTAACTAAAAATACTAGGAAAAACACAACAATTACATGTAAAACAGAATGCTATTGCGACTTACCCTTGCGAGTGCAAATATCCCGGACGTAGAGGAATCCAGGTTGTCGGTTTATGTCATGCCCAAGCAGAGGGGTAATGTGACAAAATTGTCTTTTTCAATTGTCAATAATGGTGTCTAATACTTATATTTATTGTATCTTCTAATAGGCTAAGAAATGTACATTCTTTGTGTGGATCGATCATCCTCCCGATGCCCTTAACTCACGCGAAACTGAAGAATTGCGTGAGAGATTAAATACTTGTATCGTAGAGTCGCGAGTTTTGAGAAATCGTGCACGTGAAGCTGTTCGAAATACCAGGATCTCGTGGATGGTCTCGTTTGCAGTTATCTGCTTATGGCTACTGGGTTATTGAGGAAAAGTGTATGACTAAGGACTGTAGCTAGAGTGAGTTGTCTTACCTTTGTAACTATTTCGTTTAAGATACATCAATGTAGGGGCTTTAGCCCATATTCTGCGAGCCTCTTACCTTCCAAACAATTGCCATGTCTAGTATGTATTTTAATTACCAGTGGAAGCATGTATCAGTGCTTAGCGTACCATTTGGGTTCATGGTAGAAAAATGTACTACTCCAGTCGGAGTGAGTGTGATGTCATGTCCCAACATTTTGTGTAATTTATAGTTCGACTTTTCCCATGTGGTGGTGGGACAGTTTAATTATTGGAAAAAAAAGCGTGGATCAAAATTTATATTGCATTTTGTTGTGCCCAAACTTGGATATCACAGGTAGGGCATGAACTATATCCAATTAGTCAGGTTGGATCAAGTGCATGGGCCAAGCTATTCCTTTGAGTAACGCGTCACTTGGGCTTAGTGTTGTTTTTAATGGCTCGAAGGATAATACCTGAGGTATCTTGTCGAAATGACAGCGTATATATGGGAATATATCCCTTGGGTCTTGTGTTGTGCTTTTGTGATGTTCAATAAAACTTTCATTACCAATTCAGGGAATATATTCCTTCCTACCATGAGAAAGGAGGCTAGTCAAAAAGTGGAATCATTAGTTTTTTGGGTAGTAGACACAATACGGTCCCATTAGAGCAGCTTATTACGTTTATTTAAAAACCACATATTACTAACATCATCCTATCTCAAAAAATAGGCTAACAACTATAGACAAGTTTTAAGAATACATAAATGGTATTGTAGTTTTCATTTAAGTTTCATGCGTGGTCAATCGAGCATAGCATGAGACAGGAAGAGTTCTTCTACACGCAACGATGGACTGTTGATGTCGACAAGGGGTTCATCCGATTGTTGGTTGAATCACGGAAACAAGGCTTATTCAAAATAAATGAGAATTACCATCATGCGACCGTCTTCGCCCCAGACAATCTCAACCACGAGCTGGGAACGTATTTTACCTACGCTGATTGCAACGACAAGATCAATCTACTACGCACTCGATTTCGTGTTTTTCGGTGGATCCTCAGGAAACATGGCGTACGTTATCACGAAGCACGCAATACGATAACAACACCTCCGAATGTTTAGGATGATATTATCAAGGTAAACACAGAAAATCTCGTCCTAATATTAGATTTCAATTGTTATATCTGATTTGGAGATACCAATGTTCATACTAAACTACCTTTGTCGATATTAATCAGGCAGAACCTTTTGCATTGGCATACCACATGCATGGGGACCCTGATTGGCCTGAACTCCAAAAACTACTTCGAGGAATGTACGACGCCCTAACCAAACTGAGTATACCAATCATAGACCTCACCGACGATGACATATCGAGAGCTGAAAGGAAGAACAGAAAAAGTCCCACCCCGTCTGGAAAAGGGAAGCTTATTATACTTGATTCAAATGACACACCCCCTCAATTGAACACTGAATACTGGTTTGACATGGCGGATGAGGGATGTGATCGCTACTCCGAAAGCTCGATGAATCAGGTCCCAACAAACTCCGACCACAACAGAGCTTCACGCATATCTAGGACTCGTCCTCCGGAGCACCTCATATGAGTACAGTGTGGTCCGAGGATTTCCCCTTGTAAGGGCTCGAATGATGTTTAATATTATTCGCAAAGGAGGCATTTGATGTCGTTAGCATCAATGATTATGTATAGTTTGGGTGTGCTATATTACTTATATAAATTTGTCGATCTATTAGTAGTCTTGAAGTCAAGTTACTCTGTTTTAGAGCATGTCTGCATTTGTACGGATAATGTAAAAGGTAAAACAGTGACTACGGTTTATCTTCTTTAATCATGTGTTACCAATTTTCATGATCATCGGAATGTGACATCAACATTAAGATATATTTTCTTGGTTGGGTAAAGTTACGGATTGTTTATAATGTATTGTGCATGGACTGTGTGTATCTATTCTTTTTGTCATGCGACAATCGTGCTTTATAACATTGAAAATTGATGCCCGGATTGTGTAGTTGTCCGGGCATGCGTAAGCAATACAATGCCAGACTTGGAACATAAGAGAATAGAATAAACCAACAAACGAACATGAACTAGAACATCCTCTACTAACAAGCAAGCACAAAAGAGTACGACTAACATAGATAATAACCAAAGAGGCCCTTAATCCGTGACAATCGAGGTGCTATCTCCAACGTCATTGCCATCACTCGAAGATGGAGGAGAGTATGGTGGAATGAGTCCACCAGCCAGGTTCACATCATGAGCAAAAGGTCCAAGACCCCAAACCTCTACGTCGTCACTAGATGCATCCCAGTACGGGTCATCGGGTTCGACTTCAGACTTGTCAATGTACACAGGGTTATCTGGGCCGCACCCGGTTGATCAACCTCTTCCTCTTCGCCAAAATCTATCGCAACAGCATTTTTCCTCACAAACACATCGTTGCACTGGCAGTAAAGTGGAAACCCATGGATTCGGAAATAGCGTTGGATGTCACTCTCCTGTTTCAGGATCATTCCCAAAAAACAAATAAATTACCAAACAACGGATGTCCAAACATTCATGACAATCACAAACAAATGGATTAATTGATATAAGATATGCACACCTCCCCAATGTGGTCGTAATAGATGGGAAGCACGGTCACCCTTTCCGACCTTAGATCGTAACGTACACCAGGACGGTTACCGTAATCCTGGAAAATATTGAAGTGGGTATGGAGCATATGTATTTTTGCTCTTACCTTGTCAACCGTAAACAAGCGGTTCATCTCCTGGGATAAATCAGTGGCCAGGTCAGCCCAGAGCCCATTGAACACGTTGGGGTCGTCGAGGCAGTTCTCCTGCGAGCAAAGGTGGAAAAAGATCTCGTAGCAAACTCGTTCCTCCTCTTCGGTCCAGTTTACACCACGCCACATATTGCGAACACGCTGGTTTCTTGTGAGCACCATGTTCCCTGCCATGTAAAAGGAAATGATCTGGGATGATCAGAACCAAAGTTAAACAATGGGGTTTATGTAATTGTAGTCGAGAAAACATCTAATAGATGTAGTAAGGAAACACAGATTATTTTCATTCTTGTATCTTTGGTGAACGCAAAAAGTGTCTAAATATAGAGGGACAACTCGCCAAGAACTCTGAAAGAATATCCTCACCTATTGTTCAATTTTTGAACTATTATGGTGTGCAGTTTCACGAATTGGGTTTATTTTGTAAAGCCCAATTTATAGATAACAACGTTTAGTAACAAGATGGTAGTAAATTGAATGTGCGACACGATGGAAACCTACCAGAGAAGTTGGGATGATCAGTGCATTGAATTTTGACTGCTCGAGTACTCCACCCATTACCTATTATAATTACTAACCCATCTGTCCATTCCAATACCCGAGGGGAGGAGTAATGTATGGTCTAAACCCACAATTGAAGTCAAACAATTGTGATAATCTATAATGTGAAATCACATGTAACTGTTCACAACTAAGCGGTTACACCATAATGTATATACATTGCCTTCCCAAAAAATAATTGTGACTGATAAGTGAAAACGTAACACACAAACACACTGATAGATAGACGCATTTACGTAGGTAATATACGTATGAAATTTTGCTTAGTGGCCATAATAAGATTCTAAGTAGTAGCGCAAAAGTTAAATTACACAAACCAAAACATTAAACTATGTCCTACGAAAGTTCGACGCATAACACACGATGCTTGAGAGTTTCACTAGAGTCCATTTGGAATGATTAAACAAACATACTGAAGCCGATAAAGTAATTGTACGACTGAAACATAAATAGTTAAGTAACCAAACAATACATCTCGAGTGCATCACAGAAGACCCTCTAGTATCATCTTCACCATGACCTCCTTATATTCGTTGGAAATGTTAAAGAAAAGGTCCAGGTCCTCAGTCGTCCTGCATATTTTTTTCGAGACTGCCAGCTTATCCTCGACACTCAGAAACTGCATTTGATTTAATGCATCAAATACGGATTTGCGCTGTTGTTTTGCATCCTGATGAAGTACGATTTGGTCACAAAGCACTCCAAGGCGAGCATCTGCCTTATTGCAAAAGGATTCCATGATAACAAGCAAGCGATCATCCAATGTCTCGTACGACTTTCTTTTCCTGGTCTTACACTTCCGCACGTTAGGTCTGCTCTCTCCATGCGTCACCGAACCATGCTCCATACCTACCCCCTCTCTTACAGATTCATGACTCGCTTCCCGTGTGTTTCCTCTTTCAGTCTCATGGGTTGGGGCAATAGCTTCATTAGCCTCCTCATAGAAACCTTATGCATCATCCCCTGTTGCTCTATCTTTACCGAATATTTCAACCTATTCCTTATAAAATGGCCAACTCTTGTATCTCATTGACTTTGCAGCTGGATCAAGCTATGGAATGGTACGTTGGAAAAAAAAAAGATGAGTATACCTAACACAGTACCCGGGAAATTCAAGGCAGTTCTAATGGTACGTAGTTATATACCTTGATATAGTCGTTCCATATGGCATCCTCTCTGACGGTGATAGTATTTGCCGTGTCGTTCCAGCCAAAACTAGATCGTCCGTGCATCATCGACATTGATCCATATGCTTCTTCCACACATGTATTTTAGAACTAATATGTGGCTCAGCTTTAATGTCCGATCCAGGAAATTGTTGGATCATATGTTTCTCGAGCATCATAGTGTACCCTGCCTTGAACCCATTGTCTGCTTTCCACCCTCGCAGAACTAGATCCCCTAAACCATCGACGAGCACCTTCTCCTCTTGTACACTCCAAACACGCCTGCTATTACGTCCCGAACTGGACTTCACAATGCTGGCGGTAGAGTCCATGGTAATCATGCTGTTTAGAAAACTCATTCAAAAGACTATCTAAAAGTCTGGTATGGCATACGACATCATGACATGGCCTAATTAAATAATTATTGATAGAGTACATCCACAAAAAACTAAATTTTATTCATTCATAAATGCAGAATAGTCCTCCACAGACAATCATCCAAACATAATACAATTACATGATCAGAACTCACGACTATCACACGTAAAGCTATCTAAGCTACCTACCACAAAATATATTTCATACTATTTGAGATAAATGCAGAATCAGGTCATGCTCCCAAAATATACTCATTGTATATCGAGTTTGCAAGCGAATCTCTCTAATCTGTCCACTCCTGGGTAGGTTCAACCTGGTCTATGTGACCGTCCAATGCGGCATTATCCGTATTACTACTACTCATATTGGACTCATTCACTGTTAGCTCTAATAGGTCTACAGCCATTGTACTGCAAATGAAATTATGTAACAAGCAACATGCCACGATGATCCTATTCTGAGTTTTGATACTCTAAAATGCGGGACTCCGGAGAATGGCCCATCTCATCTTTAGGATGCCGAAGGTCCTCTCCACTGAGTTTCGTGCCTTCGAATGTCGCAAATTGAAAATCTCTTTGTAATTTTGTGGGCCAGCGGGACCAGTGGGCCACTCATCCAAATGATATCGCACACCTCTATACGGTGTGCGAAATCCAGGACCGTTGGTGTAACCACAGTCGCATAGATAATAATTTCCTGCGAATGACGTATGTGATGAGAAGATTTTAGTGGACGTGAGACAGAAATAGTATTTTATGATACACTACTTGTAGTTTGTGAGAATCGCGTTAATGGCTGTGTAATAATATTACCAGTTCGTATTTTTAATCCATTTGGCCTAGTGATCGCGTCATGAAGGATGCGACTATCCTCTGCTGAACCCTCCCACCAAGTAAGAATGAAAATGAATTTCATTATGCGATCACACACCCCGAGAACATTGACAGACACTTTTCCTTTTCGGTTGCGATAACGTGGCTTATCCCTAAATGGCACGTGAACTTGGATAAACGTTCCATCCAATGCACCTAAGCACCCCTACAGATTCAAGATATTAAGGCTTAAATGCGTAATAACTCGATACACCCGACCTCCTATTGGTAAATTTTGAACAAAAATTCATGGCAACGTTAAAAGTTTGTGCCTTCATACTGAAGTCACAATCTGGTTTCCAAACGGACTGGCAATTACTGCGTACACTGATGCTAGTTTCCAAATGGACCATGATGACTATAAGTCACAATCTGGTTATGCCTTCATTCTCAATGGTGGGGTAGTGAGTTGGAATAGTTCCAAGCAAACTACTACCGCAGATTCGGTAACTGAAGCCGAGTACATTGCTGCATCAGAAGCAACTAAAGAAGCTGTCTCAATAAATGAGTTCTTGAAGGAATTAGGGGTAGTTCCTAACGTCAGTAGTCCAATACCTTTGTATTGTGACAACACTGGCGCTGTTGCACAAGCTAAGGAACCAAGATCCACGAACAGAAACAAGCATGTACCAAGACGCTACCACTTGATCAGGGAGATAGTGGAAAGAGGAGAAATTAAAATAGAGCATGTTCCCACGGAAGAAAATTTGGCTGATCCTTTCACCAAGCCATTATGTTCTGAGAAACATGATGAGCATTTTGTAAATCTAGGCATTAGATATATATACTGAGTGATGTACTTTGACCATGACCAATGCTTGCACTCCCTTTCGGGGTAGATACGGCTTGTGTTGGGTGCATCATGATGTAAATGAAGGTGGTAGTTGAGCCAAGAAAGAATTCATTTCTCGATTGGAATTTCGAGAGAGATCACTCATAATCTCTATATTAGGTCGACTAAAGTCATTGGCCAATGCAAGAGACATGTTCAATATAGTAATTGAAGTAATGGTCTAGTTGTCGACTAATAAAGATGAGATAAATTGATTAAGCCATTGAGATAGACACTTGGATAAATCTTAAGCTTAATCGAGTGATTCGAAATGAAAGGAATTTCACCAAAGCTTTGTATAAAGGTTATAATTCGCTGAGTTCAAGTGAATGTTCTTTATATATTGAGTTCGTCCAACTAAGCCGTCTAGGAGTTTTGTTTGGATCATCATTGGATTGATGTCATATATAAAGGCCTATAGGGTCACACTATATGCGATTAGTTTTCCGATTTAAGAGTGTATCAAGAAAGTATTAAATATTCAATTTAGAATTGTAATATTTAATTGTTAATAATTATGATATTAATTTCTATTTGATAGAAATTATTTAATTAAATTAAATTGGATTTGGATTTAATTATCTATGTTATATTAATAAAGGTACTTGGCTAAAATTATTTTGGGCCCATGTCTTGGACAAGTCCAATCC
>BMAC01000100.1:1630366-1649408 GCA_014905375.1 Phtheirospermum japonicum | reverse complement strand
TTTTAGGATTAGGGTTCTCTTATGTACGTAGTATAAATATAACATAAAGTCATAAGTTGTAAACAATGAAAAAACAAGAAAGACCAGAGAGTTTTTAGAAAACATAAATTCTAATTTTGAGATTGGGAGTTCTTGAACTTTCGTGAGATTTCCTAACTTTCTTCACGATAGCAATACACTGAAGTTGGATCTTGCAGTCGGAGAATTAATCGCGTGGATACCTTAGTATTGAACTCGGACCTGAAGTTGGATCTTGCAGTCGGAGAATTAATCGCGTGGATACCTTAGTGTTGAACTCGAACCTGAATTTACTGTAAGGGTTTTATGCTTTTATCTTGTTTATTTATTATATAAATATATTCGTTCAGAGGATAGATCTGTTGGATCTAAAATTTTAAAACTTTCGCTGCACGAGCATGGTGTTCGTCTCTACGAATTCCAACAGTACGTACTTTAAAAAACTAAATATGAAATACACAATTCATAATGTTTGCAGACCCTGATTGGCACAAGCCACTTCAGAAGTAGGTTCAAGTTTACACTTGTATCTCATTTCCCCCAAAAATTAAGACCTCACGGACACGCATATCAGGAAGATAAGATTTCAAATTGGTTGACACATACTTGAAAGATGAAAAGAAATCCAGAGAGGTATGTTGCTGCCCAGTTCCTCCAACTCGTTCGAACGCCCTTAACTTTCTAACTTGCATATACCAGGGTTAGTGGATCAACTAATTTGTGAGAGATGAAGTACACAAGATCTCCCCACACAAATAGATATGTTAACATTTGCATAACCTTTCATTATTTCGACATTTTAAGTAAATCATGCTCTAGGCCGCCCAATTCATCATAGTAATCCACAAAATACACTTTGAACTACACTTACCAATTTCAAGATCTACTCGCATAAGAAACAACCAATTATACAAATCGATCGTAACGATAAGCATTGCAACTTACTTGATTTAATGAATAAACGAAAACAAGTCGAGCGAAGCAACAATCTGAGTGGGATGTGTCTGCGTGCGAAAAGTGGCTGACCTTGCGGCGAATTAGGGTTCATACGAACTGATATGTGCCATTTATATTAAAAATAAATCGTAATTAGATGATAGATGGGTGACATATTGGACATATAATGCGAAAAAAAGGAGGGCATTTGTATAAGATCGCAACACCGGACATAATGGGACAATTGTATCCCAGGGGCAGTGGGGAGACAATTTTGTCCCGTAAGCGGAGGATTGGGACTGGGCCGATGATAATCACCCGGGCTTCAATAACAAACGCGGGACAAGTAAGGAAAACAAACGCGTCATGTATCTTTAATTTTGTCACTCCACACTAAAATTGCAATTGAGCCCTTTTACATACTACTCACTCTTGCGCACCACCACCCAAAAATAATCCCCCACATCGCCCTAAGCCGGCGCCGACCCCTGAGTCCCCTGCGGTGCTGAAACTCCCCATATACGGCGGAGCCACTGCATCTGTCCATCCTTCCGCTACTCTGTCAAAAGCTTAAGCGAAGCGCAGGTACACAACATCTGATTCTTCCTGTCATCTCATCTTCTAAATTTGTGTGAGAAAAAAAAAAAAAAGGCATCACAGCTGATTTATTTGTTAGTAAACCCCGAGTCTCCTCTTATTTCCAGTAATTTCGCCTTCTGGGTAGGATTATTATCTAATTCGTCGGCTTGTTTTTGTTTTCCCCAAGAATTGAGATGAAGAAACCCGAGCCCCCAATCGCCACCTCAACTAAAATTAGATTCGACGACCTTGATGACCATGTATCTTCATCTGATGATGTAAGGCATTTGCCCCAAACTTGTTTTGCGTTGTCTTGTTGGATTTCGATTGTATTATTTCTGTTATTTTGAGTGTTTAATTTTGATAAGTATTGCGTGAAAGTTAATTCTTTTTTTTTTGATTATTTATATTAACACCTGAATCGTTTGCTCATTGATTGCGCTTGGATGAAGCTTTAGAACATCCATTTCTCCCCTTTGCTTATAAGCTTTTTTAAATTTGTGTAGGAGGGTGAAATCGAGCGAGAACTTGCTGACGTGACATTTGAGGAGCTGCAGAGAGCAAGGTCTGATGGATCGGAGATGGTTTACAGGAAGCTCAATACGGAGAAAAAAGCCAGTCGAGCAAATAAGAATAGGTTTTCTATCATTGTACCCTTTCTTTTTCCGTATCAGTGTTTATTTCCTTTTACTATTCGTATTGAGATTTGTTTAGGCCAATGGAGATTAGTAGCAAGAAACCTGTCAGCAGATTTAGAGAAGTTATTCAAGTTCCTAAAAAGGTGTGTTTTATCTTTTGTTTGATTTGTAAAATATTTTGTTGGAATCTCTGCATCATTTTTCATTTTACTGTAAATCACAGATTTAATGCTAATAAATCTTTTTATGCATGGAATTTACAAATTAAAGGTTCTAGTTATGTTTTCTTTTCCCCTTGCATCTCTCATACTCATTATCATCATGCCTATGTGATGATTCCATTTGAAATTAAACCGAGTAGCACCCTCTATGCCGTACATGAAAATAATTAAGGCGCGCACACACACACACACGTGTGTGTGTGTGTGTGTGTATGTATGTATGTATGTAAATATGACAGGGCATTTATTTTGCTAGAGTGTTAATTTTGTGTTTCCTGCATTAAGCTAAGGCATTTATCTCAGCTTGATGAGAATTGATTTTGCTGGGAGCAGCTTTTAGCTTGATTCTCATTCACTTAGGCGTTATTGTACGAAATATGCATTGCCTAAATGTTAATTGGTTTTTACTCTCGTACCTGGGGTTGCATAGCTGGATAATAATTACTTCTTTTTTTCCGGAGCAAGTGATAATCCTATGATGGTTTTGGGGTTTGCAGCTTGCTTATTATATATTTATCTTGTATAAAAAACAAAATTAATTACCTTATCTTCAGGTGGTACGTGACCCTCGTTTTGAATCATTATGTGGCACGCTCAATGTAGACGGGTAAGCTACTTTTTTATCTATCCTTTTTTCTTCTCACGATACAGTTTCTCGTGGTTGATTTAAGATAATACTCTGGAACTATAGGTTCAAGCAGAGATATAACTTTATTTACGAGAATGCACTTCCTGCTGAAAAGGAGGTATGATTTAATATTTCGGATGCTTTCAGTATATTTGTGTGATCTCTTGATTGCATTCATTTTGGCTTTTGGGATTTGTAGGAACTTAAGAAACAGATGAAGAAAACAAATGATCCAGAAGCCGTAAATGAACTGAAGGGCCGAGTAGCTCTTATTGTGAGAGCTTATTCAAGTTTAATGCTTTATAAGTTTATTTTACATTATCATTAGTGTTTTTTCACTTGCAAGTTGTTGCTGATGTTTAGTGTTTCCCGACGTACTATAGGATAAAGAAATAAAGTCAGCTGTAATAAAGCGTACTGAGAAGGATATATTGGCTGAGCATAAGAAGAAAGAGAGAGAGGCTGCAAAGAAAGGGAAACAACCTTATTATCTGAAAAAATGTAACCTCCCTCTCTCTTATTTATTCGATTGAATTTGTTTGATGTGCAAACCAAAATTATAAATAAAAAAAATAAAAAAAATGGAGAGAAAAAGGAAAATAGCTGTATTATAGAGCAGATCTTAGAGAAAAATTATAAAGGAAAATTTGTTTGAACTATAAACGTGATGTAATGTATTTGCTTGCAGCGGATCTTCGGAAGCAAAAACTAATCGAGAAATACAACGAGCTCAAGGTATATTATTTTCCATTAGTAAACATCATAATTTTTATCTTCTTAATTCTGTTGGGCACTATTTGCCGCATTTAATTGAATATTTTTATTTTTATGATTAATCAGGAGTCTGGCAAACTCGAGTCTTTTATTGAGAAAAAACGGAAGAAAAATGCTGCCAAGGACCACAGATACATACCATATCGACGCCCTACGGGAAAATGAAGCCAGTAATAAAACTGGTTTTACTTCGCTTCTCAATTTATTAGTTTATGTGTTTAATGAAATGAACCGGAGCAGTTACTTAACTGGCCGTAAAATCAGATTTCTTGTTCCAGTTTTACCCTCGGTGGGTGGTTGATTGTTAGATTATCGGTGTGAATCTACTGGAGCTGCGGTTGCTATGACATATCAGAAACTGAGTAGATCTTACATGTTATGATGATTTTGAAGTGTGGCAGAATTGTTTTGGCTTCATAGTGTTTTTCATCCTAAAAAACTCAATAATTTTAAATTTCGGGTTATTTAGTTCAATTCGGGTTTAGTTTCAGATTGATTTAGAGTCATCTTTAAAATACAATGTTATGTAAAATATAACATGGCTATATTTTAGGACAATTGGTACAGTTGTGTCTAGGGCTGTAAACGAGCCGAAACGAGTCGAGTTTTGAGAATTTAAGCTTGCTCGTTTATTATTGAGCTCGAGCTCGAGCTTTTTTTAACGAACATATCGATGGCTCGCGAGTTTTTTCGAGTTTAATCGAGCCTAAACGAGCTCAAAATATATTAATTATTAATTAAATTATTCTTTACTTTATTACAAAAATAAAATAAAATATTTTTTAAAGTATATAATACACCTACTAAGATACATAAACAAATAATTTTATATATATATTTCTATATTTTTCATATGAACAAGTATAAAATTATAATTAAACTAAATTTTTAGTTTAATTTATACGAGTTTAATAACGAACTCATTTTAGAACTCACTAACGAACCCGCTCACGAGCTAACGAGCCGAATACCATGAATCTAGAGTTTGCTCGTTTATTAAACGAGCCTTTTTAAACGAGCTCGAGCGAACTTTTATCGAGTCGGGTAACGAATAGCTCACGAACTGTTTGGCTCATTTACACCCCTAGTTGTGTCGAATTCGGGTAGGGTTGTGTTTCTTTAAGTGACTTTTTGTAGAGATGCACATTCGGTTCAAATCGGCCGGTTTAATTAATTTGCGGTTATTAACCGTCGGTTAAATTAACCGGTCCGAGGTTAACCGTAACCTAACCGGCGGTGAACCGGTTAATCGATCTGGCAGTTAATCGCTGTTTTTTTTTTTTTTTTTTTTTTTTTTTTTTTTTTGAAAATTTTAAATTTAAATTTTAATAATTTGAAAACTAGCCATTATAACCGCTGGTTTTGGTTAACTGGATTAACCGGCCGCCCAATTTTTTTTTTTTTTTTTTTCCGATTAACCGGTTGTTATAATCGTCGGTTTTGGTTGACCGGGGAACTTTTAATCGTAATCGAACCGTTGGAATTTGGTTGACGGTAAACCGGCTAACTGTAACCACCGGTTGCAGGTGACCTGTCTGACTTTTGGTAAGGTTCGTGCAAGGGGTTTGTATATTGGTTAAGATTAAATCTCGTATAAATATTGATCATTTTTGGTAAAATGACATAATAGGAAATCGGAACTTGGTCCACTTGCACTCTATAAGCATATGGTGGTTTGGCCCTAATGATTTACAGGCCCAACAAAATTTGGCCCAAACTGAATACCCTAGCTTGTTTGTCCCATGTTTCGAAATACGAATTGGTATTTAAAATATTAAATATTCTTTTGTCATAAAAATTTAAAAATTAAATACTCAACTAACAATTATTTACACTCAATCTATGTCTCATGAGAAAGTATACCATGGACCCAGGTGCACCTTGTAAGGTGCACCCTGTAATTTAATTTATCATCGTATATAACTGACATATATCATCACATATAACTGGTACATATCATCACATATAATTGAAATTATAAATCTAAAATTTAAAATCCTAAAATTAAAAAATAAATCTAAAACCAAAAATTAAACCATAAAAATGAAAAATTAATCCCTAAAATGAAAAACTAAATCCTAAAATCGAATATTAAACTCTAAATTCTAAATTTCTATCATATATCATCACATATAACTGACACATATCATCACATATATCTAACACATATCATCACATATAACTGGTAGAATGATAGATTTTTGCCGTAACCACAAAATAAAAAAATTAAATAAAAAAATAATAAAGTAAACCTTAAAATGAAATATTAAACCCTAAAAATGGAATACTAAACCCTAAAATGGAAAAAGTAAACCCTAAACTCTAAATTTTGTCACATATCATCACATATAAATATCATATATCATCACGTATAACTGTCATATACCATATAACTGTCAGATATCATCACACAATACAGGAGCACCTAGCAAGGTGCACCCGGGTGCACCTAATAAATTGTCCTGTCTCATACTATCCAATTAATATTTATATAACTAAATAATATATCATTCACAAAATTATGAATACCTAAAATTTTAATTACCCATATTAAGAATTGCACGACTGCTATTTCAAACATAAACATTGAAACCGAGCAAACCGACCCATTGATATTTCTATTATTAACAAAGAATCGAAGATCGCTCTTACAAATAAGAATACAAGGAACATTTCCCAAACCTTTAATTATGTTGAAATAATTTTTAGTAGATGAATGATTTTTTTTTTAAATTAAAACAATCCAAGTCACAGTATAGTTGGGGGTCGGCGCTATCACCAACCCTCCCTGACTCTGTTCTCTTTTCCATTTTTGAATTGTTAATAGGTTGTGGATATACCGCATCCTGAAAATTTATTAATTCACCTTAATTAAAAATATTTCACAAAAATATTATAATTATTCTCAAACTATAAACACCCTAAACTACACGTCATCTTCTTCAACCCTCCACCACCGTCCCCTGTTGTCATCGCCGCCGCGTCCCCTCGCGTTCCATCGCCACCTGCTGTTGTTACTACCTCCGTCGTCGTCGCTACCACGGATTCCATGGAAGAACAAAAAAGATTGCCAAAATTATAAGACAGATATTGGTTCATTCCATTGTAACCTTATCAGTCCTGACAGGCTTACCCACCGCGGACGCAATCATGCTCAGAGCGATTGAACTCCAGCACTGGAGGGGCAAACCGGGCATCTTGATATACAATGGGATGAATGTGTATGGATCATTATCAAACTCAAAGAATGGGGGCATGTGTTTCAAAAACAAATTACGGCCCAATTGTGTGTACGGGCCCCCGAGCAAAATTTGATCTCGGTGTTGCTCTTTTCCGAATTTAAAGACGAACCATTCGGTGGCAGATGATCGAAGGATTTGCACGGAACACTCTAGAAATTGCAGAGACACAAAAAGCCTTGTTTGCATGAGAATTTCTCGAAATAGTGGCCGACTAAGCAAAATCCTCAGGTTGTGTCTAGGTGCTTTGTTTCCAACTGTACTTTTGTTTCGACGACGGAGTAGCGACAACAGCAGGGGCGGTGGCAGTGGCGTTGACGACAGGGGTGGTGGTGGAGAGATGATGTAAATGAAGTGTAGTTTGCGGTGTTTATAATTTGAGAGTAGCTTTATTTTTTTTTTTTTTTGTGAAATAATTTTTAATTAGAGTGAACTAATAAATTTTCGGGGTGCGAGATTATTATTGTAATTATTTGATAAATGAGTAGACTAGTGTGGTGGTTATGCTCAAGCTGCAAGTTCCATCGGCCTGCCTCTAAAAAGACAGAAAGCAAAGACAAAAAAACAAGACAACAATGACCGCTTCGCTCTGCTTGCTCCTTCCTTCGGATGTCTTCGGAAATCACTGCGCTTTGCTTCGCTCTTTTATTCCCAGTTGATTATCTATCTTTTGACCGGAATTCAATTAAATTCTATTTCGGTAGATGACTATCCACGTCCTCCCTTTAGGCCCTCTATATTAAATGGTCGATATAACATTATTTGATATTTCTTTTTAATTATTATATCTTACAACATAAATTTTGAGTTATCATTTGAAGTGCTTTTTGAGCACATTTCATATTTGCTTTTTGTGCACACGCATTCTTTTTCTTTGATTAACAATGTCAGTCACGAGTCCACATCCGCCTAATATGTCGCATGGGTTGGTAAAATTATATATCAGATGGTGCTCTTTAAGACTTAATTCGAAGAATCTCAGCTTAGAAACTTCTTCATTGCATTTTTTGTGGTTAAATTGACCGCATATTAAAAAGTTGTTTCTAATTATTATTTCTCTAACACTTGAGAATAAGGTATAATAAATATTAGCCTACTGTATTTAAAATATCCATTATTGTGAATGTTAATACCAATTTCTAATTCTGACTTAAGATTTTACGTGTTGATATTTTTCGAAAAAGATATTTTTGGTCTTTTAGTTTTTTTTTTGAATAATTATATGTTGTTGCACATAATATTTTGCATCACTTTTACAGCGAATCACGATTAAGGTTTAAATTTGTTTGACTTGATATTGCAATGATTGACAACTATTTACTAATCCTAACATGTTCACATAACGGATCTTGGTGGGATTTTCATGTGATGACCATGAACCACATAAGACAATGTGCTATACTCTTCATGTTCATATATTGTCATTCTTTGGATTTTACAAAGGTGCAGATGGCAGAATAAGTAGTTTCTATTGTACTAATACAACAGTAAATGATTGGTTCGATTTTCATGTTTTTGTTGTCAAAAGATTCGAGAAATAGAGATTTTCAACACTTTTTGTTTGTTTTTTATGTGCATATCAATAAATTTTAATATGGATTGGCAAAATATGGGAATGGTCGATATATTCTAATAAATTTCGTATCACTTTTCCTTTTCAGGATTTTAATAAAACTTCTCAAATTTGTGAAGTTTGACTAATTTATTTCACTCCCCTTTATGATATTCGATTTTTCGCGATATCACACATATGTTCATTTTAATAAAACATATTGGATATATGAACATGGTAATGAACATTTATCTAATTTTACTTTTATGCGTTGTGTAATTTATATGCAGTTGGTCTCAATAAACCACGCTTCTTAAGCTCATTCAAGACCATGTATGTAGTTATGATATATTTGAAAGTGTAATATTATTTATTTATTTATCTTTCAACACTTTCTTGGCAGCCAATCGAGATTATTTCTTGATTTTTTAGGGTGGAGATTGCATAATTCCCAGGCAAGATTTATTTCTTCCTTTGCTGGTATTTCCTACCGATGAGTTAATAATAATTAATATTCATTGTATTTGTACCTCTTGCATGTTTTGCATATTATAGGTATAAATAATAATTTTTGTCGCCTCTCTTTCTTACTTTTTCTTTCTTTTTATTTTGCAAATTTCTGACTGAAAAAAAATAAAAATCTTCAAGTGATTTTTTTTTTTCTTTTTTTCTTTTTAGCAATAAAAGTGTTGGATCCAGTTGCAACTCCGGATTTAGTGTTTGATTTCATGTTGGTGTGTCTAGATCTATGATTTTTTTGGTACTTTTTACATATTCGCTAGTTTTGGTTTTAATACTCATGGTCGAGGTTCAAAAAGGCGTGAGGCGTGACAAGGTGACAAGGCCAAGCCTCAAGCCTTGAAAGCCTAGGCGCGCTTAGGCGAAACCTAGGCGTGAAAAGGCGTTGTCAATTTTTTTTTTTATTTTATTTATTATATTGTTAAAATTAGTAAAAAAAAATATATGTTTAACAAATCTGTCTACACATTTCTCGATATAGTTAGCTAAATACTAATTATTTATACAAAATCAACGTACTATTAACGGTCTCATGTAAGAGAATCATACTTTGCAAATCATAAATTATACTTTAATATATAAAATCATACTTTGCAAAACAACAATTTACACTTTTTTTGAAAAGTATGAATTTCACAATAAACACTATTTTACTGTAAAAGTTTGATCGTTTTCATAAGACGCTCTTATAATAGTTTTTGCGATATATTAATTATTTGATCATTTTTTGATGTCATATAGATTTTGTAATATTTGACTAAATTAAAAAAAAATGAGGTTACTCATCTAAAAAACGTGCGCCTTTTCACGCCTAAGCACGCCTAGACGGTCAACAAAATAGGTTGACCGCCTTTTTACACGCCTAGGCACTAGGCGAGACGTTTTTCCCGCGCCTCACTCCTAGGCGCCGCCTTTTAGAACACTGCTCATGGTTCCAATATAGGTTCTTTAACTTTTACGTTTACGTGCGTGCGTGTGCATATATATATAATATATATATAGTATATTATATATATATAGGATTAGGTTCAAATAGAACCCACGTCAATATATGCGAACCTAGGGACCAATCCTGACCATTGATCTAATAATATGTGTGGACCAAATTTTTTCTATTTTTTAAATTCGTTAAATTACATATATGGAAGGAGAAGGGCTGTCATGTAATTTTATAAATGCTGAACCCTACCATATCATCCCCAACCCCTTTTTCTTCCCAAACCCGTCTCTCTTTTTCCTTCTTCTCCATAAACCGGCCGCCTTCTCCCTTCTCCAGAAATCGGCCGCTTCGGTCGTCGGCGAATGGCACCTGGCGACGGCATCGGCCGCCTTCTCCCACAAATCGGCCGCGGATCGGGTTCGATGAAGTCTGCAAATCGAGAACTCCGCCGCCGCCTCCAATCGCGGTGAAGGCGATGGTAACCCCCTCCCCGATTTCCGCCGCTCTTCTCACTCGCCATGAGCCGGCGACCCAGGTGTGGCCGAGTGCGAGCGGCGGGTGGGCTAGCGGCAACTGCAGCGAAGGGCGACCAAACGGACGGACGGCGACAGGGCGGTGGCGACGGCCGGGCTGGGGTGAAGGGTGGGGCGGGTGGAATTTATTTTTTCCTTACGCGTTTTCTGTAATTGCTGAGGTGGGGATCTGAATTGGGTAGGGTTTGAATGGTTGGATGATTGGGCGGCGGCTGTGTGCAGCAGGTGAGGCGAATCGTCGCGGCTGAAATCGGACCGCGGCCAGTGGCTGGGATTAGGTTCGATCGGGCGAATTCCGCTGCTCCGTCGGCGGCCCGGCGAACTGGAAATGGCGGGTTGGCGATGATGGTGGTTGGCGATGGTGGATGATTGGGCTGGTGTCGATTTTGGGGTGGCGATCTGGGTTTAGGCCATGACTTTGCGCAGGCGGCGGCTGACTGGCGACGGTGAACGGGTGTTGCTGGTTGAATTGGGTAGGGTTTGAATGGTTGGCCAAGTTGTTAACAACTATGAGTTGGGCCAAAAAAGCAGTTTTAGTGTAGTAAAAAAGCGTTGCCATAATATGAAAAAAGCACCCCTGAGATTGTCAAATTTGTAACACTGCCAACATATAAAAAAAGCATTGCTACTTACATTATAAAAGCACTAATTATATGTGAAAAAAGCATTGCTACTTAATTATACATAATTTTTATTTAAAATTGTTTGTTGAAAATTTGAGTTTTTTTGAAATTTTTGAATTTTTCCGTAATTGTAGATGAATTTGTGATGCTTTTTGTATAAAGCCGCAGTGCTTTTTTTTTATTTATCCGTAGTGCTTTCTAAAGAGCAATTCAGCGCTCTTTATGAATGTTGTTATATGTCGAAAATACCCTTTTTATTAATTTAATGCAATATTTACCATAAATACACTGCTGACGTGTCATGTTCTCAACCATCTAGATTATTCAATCTAATGGTCAAGATGAGTCCCTAGGTTCACATATAATGACATGGTTCCATTTGAACCCACCCTCTCTCCTCTCTCTCTCTCTCTCTCTATATATATATATATATATATATATATATATATATATATTATATATTATAATATATATATAAACGAATGAGTTGTACTTATAATGTGATTTGGATATATGTTGTATATTGTTTGGCATTAAGTTCGTTTAACCTTTCATAAGAAGCTTATAAATATATTATATTTTTAATGATTTTTCTTAAGTCTTTTTGTGCAAATGATGATGATATATATATATATATATATATATATATATATATATATATATATATATATATATATATATATATATATATATATATATGATTGAGTTGTACATATAATGTGATTTGAATATATGTTGCTTATTGTTTGGTTATTATTGTCTTTTTTCAAACACGATTTGGGCATTAAGTTCGTTTAACCTCACATAAGAAGCCTATCAATATATTATATTTTTAATAATTTTTCTTAAAGTGTTTTTGTGCAAATGATGAAAAATGTATTTACTAACTACAACAAAATAACATTTTTAAAGAAATCTTGAGTTATTTAATCTAAACTATTTTTTTCTATATTTTTTAATTTTTTTTTCTCTTTTAAAATCCCAACAAAGCAGGAAAACGCCAAGAGGAAGCAGATGAGGAGTGTGATGTACTTGATTGACATCGCCGCCAAGTGTAGATTAGATTGCTCTGGAAACGTTGCAATTATTGGCGATCCAAGCTCTAAACAGCGCACCCCGAGTTAGTGGGATTGAGACTAAGAAAGTTACCACCAATATGTTCGCCAAAAAAACATTCAGCGTGGGTATTCACGTCTCAATGTTTCACCTACCAAATGTTTTAGCACAAATAAGGTGATTTATGTAAGAATGGTGGTTCTTGATTTGAGATTTCAATTGATTATAATTTAATTTGAGTAATTGTTATTTTTGGTTTTCAACGCATTAGCTAGAGTGGATGATAGATTTTTTTTTCAAATGTGTTTAAAGTAGTTATAATTATGCCCACAACATGTTTTTTATATGCACGCACATATTTTTCTTCTTTTGATGGCAATGGTTAATTTCACCCACCCACAATATCTTTGAAAAATCCGGATTTTTATTCCAATTTTTCGAGCGAAATTGTTCACCAAATCACTAAAAAAATTTCGACAATGTGAGTGCTGACAATTTCGGCAACAAAATCTAGAAGGTATAATTGTAAAAACCTATCCTAAAGTTTGGGAGTAATTACACGATAAAATCATAAAATTTTGTTATTGTGATAGAATTTATGAGATTTGATTCTATGGGTATCATTATGAAAGAAAAAAAAAGTTATCATAATCTACAATAAGATTTTTCAGAATTTAAAGTAAATAATTTTATTTTATATATATATATTATTCACGTTTTGAATTTAATTAATTATTTTTGATAAATTGTACATTTTTTTGGACAATTTTTTATCTTTATCTGCGAAAATCGCAAACTTTTTACGCTAGTAAAAGTTAATAAATCTTTCCTATATATAAAAGAACAAAGGTTTTGAGGCCTAACAACCTGTCTAGTTAACCATATTTCCTTAAAATCCTAAATTAATAATAAAATATAGGACAATATTAAAAAAAAAGTCCGTATTTTAAGTTTAAACTAAAAAAGAAAATTGTTTGAGGCCTTGTAAGAAGATCCTACTACTTATCATTGTTAGAAAATTTACAACTGAGTCGAGCACAAATAGGAAAGTAACTAAATATCTCGAGAAAACTGGAAAAAATAGAAAACAGAAAGTTGTAAAAACAAGTGTCAAGTCGAGTCGAGTAAGCACTCTGTCCGCAAGACGAAATAGCCCCGGTAGTGCCCTTCGATTTTGGCTATTCGTCTCCAAAGATGAAACGACTTCGTCTCTGGTATTACAAATAGCCCGGTAGTGCCCTTCGCTTTTGGCTATTCGTCTCCAAAGATAAAACGACTTCGTCTCTGGTATTACAGCACCGTAAATACCCGACGAACAGGATGAATATGGTCTGAGATACGTAAGAAATAAAATGCAGGGTTGTCAGGGGAGGTAACAGCTTAATGACGTCCTTAAAGGCGTCATTAAGTCATTCAAACAGTCAGGTAGCCATTTTCGTTTAAAGGCGTCATTAAGTCATTCAAACAGTCAGGTAGCCATTTTCGTAACGGTCATGAGTGAGTTCAAAAGCTCGTCTCTGGTATTACAAAAAGCCCCGGTAGTGCCCTTCGGTTTTGGCTATTCGTCTCCAAAGATGAAACGATTTCGTCTCTGTTATTACAGTACCGTAAATACCCGACGAACAGAATGAATATGGTCTGAGATACGTAAGAAATAAAATGCAGGGTTGTCAGGGGAGGTAACAGCTTAGGCTATTCGTCTCCAAAAATGAAACGACTTCGTCTCTGGTATTACAGCACCGTAAATACCCGACGAACAGGATGAATATGGTCTGAGATACGTAAGAATAAAATGCAGGGTTGTCATCGGACCACCACAATCAGACCAGCCAATTCGGACCAAGATCCAAGGCTCGAGGTCCGGGCTCGGCTTTGACAGGTATTAAGTCATTCAAACAGTTAGGTAGCCATTTTCGTAATGGTCATGAGTGAGTTCAAAAGCTTCTCATCGGACCAGCCAATTCGGACCAAGAGTCAAGGAAACAGTCAGGTAGCCATTTTCGTAATGGTCATGAGTGAGTTCAAAAGCTCGGACCAAGAGTCAAGGAAACAGTCAGGTAGCCATTTTCGTAATGGTCATGAGTGAGTTCAAAAGCTTCTCATCGGACCACCACAATCGGACCAGCCAATTCGGACCAAGATTCAAGGTCCGAGGTCCGGGCTCGGCTTTGACATCGGTTTCGCCGAAGGCGGACGGGCGAACCCAAGTCCAAGAGCCCGCGTGAGCTTTGTTTACACAAAACCCACAACACTCTCTGACTCACTGGATGTACACTAAAGAAATGTAATCAATTTTAAACTCCCTTCCACATTGACTAACATTCAATGTGGGATAAACGAAATTGCACTTAAGCAACCGTTCAACTTCCAAGCATCATTTCTCACTTACCAATAAATGGATTTGAGAAATTTAAAAGGCTATAATTATCTACACGACACGTAGAACGAGTCTATACAATTCTTTAACACGAATTTTCGCTGTACCATTTAATTAGAATAATTCCAATTTACAACAATCCTAAGTTACACACTTTCATTTGTAACTGTAAAAGAGTGAAATATTATTTTAACCGGTCATAAAACAAAACTCATTATCCAATCATAATTTGACAATCCAAACACAGATTTTCTCATTCAAACTGATTAACAAAACCCATTCTCAAGATTTCAAAAGCCTCCAAAATCCCAGTCAAAACGTTCTTAATTTTGTTCAATAAAAAATGCTTGAAATATTGGTCGGCTTAAATGCTTTCAATAATCACTCTCAGTGAATAAGGATTCAGGTGATAACACGCATTGAAATCGGTACTGGTCTTGGACAATTGGTGGCCCACAACAAAATTTTATTTTAGGTTCTTATAATCTTGCTTTGTATTTTTGAACAAATACAATATTATAAATAGATACAAAAAGATGAACAAAACTGACTTTACTTTCTGTATGGCCTATAACCAGGGCCAATATGGTTGAAGTGACCTTCAAAGCAGCATTGACTAAAAATAAAAATAAATTAGAAAAACAAATTGACTAAATATATATGTACCATTCCTTGTTAGTGCAGACCAAACCAACAATATAGATGAATTTAGGCAGACATGACTAAATATATTTCAAAGCAAATACTCTTGAAACATTCAGCACATTAATATTGATTTTCAGATGGGTCAACATCTGTTTGTTTCCCTCTTCCCATTTTACTCTTCTACACACCCCGTTCGATACGAGCAAACTCGAGCCTTACAAGTTAAAACCACTTTCTCCCGACTCATAACTCTACAAACCCCTACACCTATAAAAAAAACACAAACCGCACATCCTAAACAAAGAGATGAATCGCAATTAAAAACGCTGCAACCTCTCCCTATACTCGGTCGGATATATCAACACCGAATCTACACATAGACCACCTTTCGTGTGCGTGCAATCAATCTGCGTCATCGAAAACTTGACTTTCATCGATTTGCACGAGTTATTATTATTATTATTATTATTATTCACAACAAAATCCCCGGCGTGATAATTGATCCATCTCCCCGGTTCCTTCAAGTAACACTGCTTCGTCGCTTGTTGACCGTCCGATGTCGAGAGCTGAAACCTAACGGGTTTCCTGTCCCAGCCGTGAACGTGCTCTGAATTACAAACCCGCCTGCCAAACCACTTGTGCGTGCGCCCGAGTTGCACTCGGAAAAAGAGACTGTATGAGCCGGCCGGAAATGGAAAATCGATCTCACCGTCGACCTCGAACCACCATATTTGCTGGAGATATGCGACCGACGAGAACCTACTTGGAAAAACGAATTTGCCTATTAATTAAACATCGTTTTAATTACATTTCACTCTTTCTCCTAATTTTATTCCTATTTCAGTACTAAAAATTATTTTCAACCTACCATTATTAGCACACACCAATGAAAGATATATGCATAAATAATTTGAGGGATCGAGGGATTAACTTGAGGGTCTATTAGTCAAAAAACTGAATTATTAATTCTCCTATTTGAGTCTAAAACGTCATTTATTTCTAAACGGAGGGAGTATGATTTTTCTGCAAAACAAAGTATTGCAAAATTGAACTCAAGACCATTAACAATCTCTAATTTAACACCCAATTTGAGGAAATCCAAGCACTATTATTCTTTTTCAACACCGGAAAAAAAAAATGTATATATACACATAGGCCCAAGGCAAAAATGATCCAATATATGCTGGAAAAAAATTAGAACATAATTTCCCATAATAAACTTGCCAGCAATTTCAAGAAAAAAAGAAAAGAAAAAGATCAGAGGATATAAGATAAAAATGCATGATAAAGAACCTTTTTTTTGGGAAAATTTACAATAAATAAAACTATACTCTTGTTTTGTCCCAACAAGCTGATAACGCAATCATTAGCCACAACCCATTCAACCCCAAATGATTATTATTATTATTATTATTATTATTATTGTTATTTATTCTTGATGTAACAGAAGAGAAGGGCTTTTTGTCTAAACCCTCACCTTGATTCCTCTGTTGGAATGCGGCTCCAATATCTCCTGTCATCAATCCCTGTTATTGACAATCCATTCGATGATAATAACATACAAGTCTTGCCTGTGCTCTTATCCAACCACACTTTCTGCACATAATCCAAATGTAAATAACTTGTGTTAACAATTGTCTAAATTCCCATAAACCCTTTTACTCTTAAAACCACACAACATCAAAACAAGGTATTTGAAAAAAAAAAAAAATCATTTCCAGAAATATCACTCTCTAAAATATATTCAAGAATAACAATTCCCAATATTTCCCATGAAAAATCATGACCATATTAACAAACGGATACAGGGTTTTATAATAAAATAAAAATGAAACCCAAAAAGGTAAGAAAAAAAATTAAAAATTCTACCTTGGTACCACCATCAAAAGAATTGGACCTACAAAGCCTGGAATAAATATCCCTCTTACAGAGATCCTTGCAAAGACCATCATCTTTCTCAAATACTCTATCAATAACATCTCCGTAATTCAAAGGCAGCTTTGATTCCCAAACGAAATCGGCCGACGAAGCCCCCCTAAAAGCCCGGTTCATCATTGCCATCCGGCAGATCTGCGGCGGGTCCAGGTACACCAGCACCGACGCCACGCAGCTCTCCGGCAAGTCACCCAATCCGGTCCCCGGCGACGGGCCGACGGCGGGGCCTCCGCTCCGGGCCAAAAACGAAAACGATGAGCCCATTTAACAACCACCAATTAAATCGAGTTAATTTTGCCTGATGAAGAATTTTTGGGGAGAAAATGGAAGGTGGGTGGTTTTGTATATGAATTGAGAATGAATGTAGGTACAGATTTAGAGAGAGAGAAAATGAGGAGAGGGGCGGTGGAAAGCCAGTTGGACGTATATATAGGTGCAGCTGTACGTGTACGGGTTTCTCTGTGTTTGTCTTTGTCTTTTTTTTTTTCTTTTTCTTTTCCTCATTTTTTTGTTATGGATATATCCATATTGGGGATTATATAATTGGGAGGAGGATTAATTAATAAAGTTAATAGAATCTTCGTTTAATTATAAATTTATGATGTGGATAACTTATACCTCTCATGAAATGACCATTTTGTCCTCATTTTCTTTGTTGGGTTAAAGTATTTCTTGTTTAAACCATTGGTTATGATTTCGACCTTGAACATATTACTCCGAGATAGTTGCTAACGGTACTATTCATGAAATACAATGAAATGGGTGGTTTGAAAATAATAATTATTCGCAATGGATAAGTTCAATATATTTGATCTAGAATTGGATATTTTGTTTCAAGAATTTATAATACGTTTAGTAGATTATGTATAATGCGAAATAAAAGATGAAATGTAGAGATAATTTGAATTTTGAAGTAGTGTTTATTGGTATTTTTACTATTCAAAATATCTGAGTATTTCAGATTTTGTTAATAATAATAATTCTTGTTTAAATATCAAATCATGTATGATAATATATTATTACGTGAATTGGATGTCAAATTATGTTTAAAACTGAATACTTTTATATAGTAATATTTAATAATTTAATTATAAAATATTATTAATTAAGTATTTAAATTTTAAATTTATACAACAAACGATGAGTATCAGATTTTCGAAATAATAATTAATTATTCTGAAACACATGGCACACGGGCCCTTTAAGATTGTGTTGACTTGGCCTTTGGACTCAGCGTCGATTAAATCCCTACGAATTGTACGTTTTTGGAGTTCTGATCAAACTTAAGTTGACTAATCATAAAAAAAGATAACTAAACAGAAAAATGAAATGAATTTAATTGAAAAATGTTATACAATTATATCATTGATAATTTTATATCATTGATATTAATGAATTAGTGGCTACCTTGCCTAAAATTTGATGATTAGCAAACATTTTTTTGGCTGGATTTCGGATGTGTGTGAACATTCGTTTATTTACATAGTAATTTCTTAATTTGATTCGAAATCATTGCTTTAATTTGATGGTTTACTATGTATTGATATTTATGAAATTCTAAATCTAAATCTCATAAATACTCAAATCAAGGGCTTATGGCGTTTGGTTATGAAGGAAAAAAAAAATAAGGAAAGTTTCTTATTTACTATAAAACATAAACCCCAATTACATATAATTCATTGATTTTATTTATATTCATGTAACCCAAATTCTTTTTATTCAATCAAAAAATTATGGCAAATACTTGGGGGAAATTGGTCTTATAGTATAACACCATTACCATGTCCATTTATCTCATTCATCTATACCCCGATCCGTTTACCCACCCG
>BMAC01000100.1:1591482-1622778 GCA_014905375.1 Phtheirospermum japonicum | reverse complement strand
TATATATATACACACACATATATAGGTAAATGAGTTTGATTTGGGATTTGTAATTTTATAATTTTGAAAAGTAATCAGTTTAGGTTCATTTCTCCCTCTCACCCACAAACTGATCTCTCTCTCTCTCTCTCTCTAAGTAACATGTAATTTTTCATATTCTGCTAAAGTAGTACATAATCACTTGCTAAGTAGTATGTAATTTTACTAAAGTAGTATGAAATCTAACGGTGGAGACCGACGGCGGTGGTATGTGATTTTGCCAAGTATGTAATCTTGTCAATATAGTATGAAATCACAAGGTGTAGTATAAAAATTTAGGAAGTAGTATGAAATCACATGGTGTAGTATGAAATTGATTAGTAAGGGTATATTAGTATTCTTGTATAGTAATTTGTATTAACTAGGAAGTTAACATTTGAATGGACTATCTAGAATAAAATAGTATACTTTTGGATGATTGCCAAAATAATGAAACTCATAGATGGTGGGGAGAATAGCTTGTCCGACTCGGTTTGGAAAGAGATAGACAATTACCTTGTGCAAGATGATTGTGTGTCTCAAAACTCTTTTAATTAGCCTCCACGTTCGCAAGATTCTAAAACTATATCCCCCGTATTTGGTACTATGAGTGTAGCCTCATTAACCCACATGCACCGTGATATAGGACCGTAACCTTGCAAGGGTTCAAACATTCTAGAGGGACGATAAAATGTCAATGACCAACATCACGCCCTAGGACGACTACTATTATACTTTTTTACATTATTGTTTTGCATAGTCGTTGATGATTTTTAGCTTGTGTTTTAGCGAACTTGTTTGTATCATGTTTTCCATTTCGAAGGTTGTCATATTTTAAGTTGTTTGGTATGAACTTATGTTAAGGTTGAGTCCCAATAAAGGTTATCGTGTTGATAGTGGTACAACTATTCCATGCTATTTGTTAATCTGCCCATTACAGACGTGTTTTTGTTTGTTTGACCCAAATTTGTTCTAGCCGACAATGGATGATATTGTGTTTTTCAACTGTATTAATTTATTGTAATAATGATCAACAAAATAGTTGTGTTATCAAATAATTATAAAAAAATCCATCCAAAATATTAAAAGAGTGAAATGGCATATTAAACCAACCAAGGGATTGCTAGTCATGTGAAATTTGCAATCCCTGGATACAAGAACAGGACAAGACAATAATGATTGAAACTTGAAAAACAACTAAGCAACGATGATACCATAACCGAAAGCATTAAAAATGTAGACCCTTCTTCCTACATAAGCCAGAGTACACCGCACATAACACACATCATAAGATACATAAGCTCAGTCAATTATAGATGAGTCATAATTATCACTCGGAGGCGAGTACGGTGGCCCTATACCTCCGCCAACATTCGTTACACCTGGTCCATGGACAACATTCGGGGCATCAACCACTCTTCTTCTTCATCCGATGAGAGCCGGTTTATGATCAAGAGATTATCCCAGTCATGCCCCGGCTCATCCCCAATCATTTATAGCGGCGTTCTATTGAACAAGAATTTCATAGCATCATGTAAACTTTGGGAACCAGTTAGTTTGAAAGTAGCGTTGCGTCCTTTTTTCCTACATGCACATGCACATTTTAAGCAGCGATTAATTAATATTAAATAATTAACAAATTATTAAACTAAAAAACTAACTGGGTTATATAATCTCAATTTTTTTAACATTCATTATTCCATAAGCCTCGTTGAACGTCACACCAGCTATGCAAGTGTACCTGAAAAATTCGTTAAATTTATGTTGAAGTCTGCAATTCTCACTTGCTAACAGAAAAAGGTTTGTTCAACTCATCAGACATAGCAGTCGCAAGATTGGGGAAAATGTCATTGAAGACGACGGAGATGTCAAGGTCATTCTTATTCGAGCAGAGGTGAAAAAAGAGGTCATAACACAACTGCTCTTCTTGTTTGGTCCAGTTGGCACCACACCACATGTTTCAAGCAACTTGGTTCCTTATACGCACCATCTTTGAATCAGTACGCACATGTAGTTATAAACATTTGTTTGGTTAGAATAAAATAGCTACATATAAGATTGTATGAACAAAAAAACACATAAACAGTCTATAAAACAAAATAATGATGTAAAGTGGTGAGCAATACCTTCGTATGTGGATTTGTATGTTTGAATAGTGTGTTACGTGCTCTTAAAAAATGGTAAGTAAGATTATTTATATACCTGTTTTTTCCAGTTGACTGCGTAAAGATGCATTGATTACTGTGGTTGGTCTTCCTCATATAATGGGCATGACAGTCCAAGAGAAAACTTATTAATGACATTTAAAGGGTCCTACTTTTGACTTTTCTATGACATGAAATGATGAAATTAATCCTAATCTCATTCAATCTCTTTTTAATTTGCAAATATATTCCAAGGGTGCAATTAATGCCTATCTCATTCACTTTTTTAATCCATATGCACAACATACTTATTATTAGATAGACATAGTTGCCTAAGCCAACACTGCACATGCGTACAAATGTGGTCAAGCCAATTGTATCTTACATGGTTCATTGCTAATTCAGTCAGATGCATTAATTATATATTTTTGCAAAATAAGGCCATAGTTTGTGTCAAACACATTAATACAAGGCCACACCACAAGGCCACACCAAAAGATACTAGTTTGGTGAGTCTAGGTCACTTAACTCCAAAGATGCATTGGGAAATCTTGCTAATAGTATCACCCTTCATGCATCATTTTAAGCATGATTGGCTTGAACTCATCCACAATGCAGAAGACAATGTCCAGGTCCTCGTGGTTTCGGCAAATTTTCTTTGACTGCTAGCTTGTCTTCAATGGACGGTGCATTTCCGCCAATGTGTTGAACACCGCCTTTCTTTTTTTCTTTTCATCTAGTTAGTAGCCGATCCTCTGAGCCAGATCCCTCAGTCTTATGTCGGTTCTAAATAAAAAAACTATCCATCATGTCTACAAAGCGTTCCTCTAATGCATCAATGACCCTTCTTTTTCTCACCTTTTTCGTCGCCTTTCCCCCCACTAATCTTGCCGTGAGTGGCGGTACTTGTGGCAACAGTTAAACTTTCACTCTTAGCCTGCTGAGGAACATTTTTCATAAAGCCTTCACTAACGTTAGCTTGTCTAGGTGATAGCACTTCGTTCACCGCATCAGCAAACCCATGAGCAGTTTGACCCATCACCCGATCCTTCCCAAAAATTTTAAATCAATCTTGGATGAAAGGTTAGGACTTGTACCTCATTGAGTTTGAATTTGGATCAAGCTTCAACACATAAACAATATTTAGCAGCCTAACCAAAGGAATAATGGAAAATCATCTCATATTTTTTATAGTTAAAAAATTACATCAATTAATCCCACAAACACTTAATCTACCTTAATGTGGTTAGCCCAAACCTCCCCCTTTTCAAGTGTGATCATGTTGGATGTGTCATTCAATCCAAATCCTGAGCGACTCATCATCATATATAATGACCTGAAATTCTTCTTCCAAACACGAATCTTTGAAGTTATATGTGGTTCAGCTCGAATATATGTCCCCGAAAAAGTAGCTAACATTTGTTGCTTGAGGACATGTCCGTACCTTGATTTGAAACTGTTATCTATTTTCTAAACACTTAGCACGATGTCCTTAAGTGCATTCAACAGAAAGGTTTCCTCCCCAATTATCTAGGCACATCTACTTCTACGGGATTACGTTGATTTCCCAACACCCGCAAATGAATCCATCTTCGGTCCTGTTCGTAGTGTAGTTGCACCAACCTCGCACACAAATCACTCATGCCCCATAATTGTATATGCACAACATCTATCTTATTAAACACATATGACAACAAATTCTTGGAAAGGGAAATAATGATAATATAACAAGAATAGTAATGTAACCTCATTTTTGTTCATCATTTTAACACATAAGTCTCATGAGGTCTTATAGCATACATAAAATAGTAAATAATCTTAGTCTTGTACATATAAACGAAATATAAGCAACAAACCAGGTCACGCGCTCCACTTATTGTACATTGAAGTTGCCAAGTGGTCTCTCCAATATTTCCACTCCTCCGAGGGATCTACCAGGTCGACATAATTCTCATTAATCTGCCTGTCATCACCATGATGAAGTTCAGTCCCATCAATTTCATATTCCATTGGATCAAAAACCATTGTTGTCTGAATAAAGTTATGAAGTAGGATATATGCTAGGATAATATGATTTTGGATTTTAATGGAGTAAAAAGTTGGACTTCTAAGAACTGCCCATCGTAGTTTGAGTATTCCAAATGAATGTTCTATTGTATTGTGAGCCTTCATATGACAAAGATTGAATAGTCCCTTGGGGTTTTGTGGCCCGCCGCCCTCAAGGTCCCCTGACCACTCGTCCAAATGATACCGCACTTCTCTATACGGTGCAAGGAGCCCTGGACCATTTGTGTAACCGCAGTCACACAAATAATGTTTCCCTGTTTATTTTAGAAAGCCATATTTGGAAATGAAGTGTAAGATTTCAAATAGACAATTACGATAGATTTTATTAATCATATCATCAAGTGTTAGCTTTTTTACCCAGAAGTACTCTAAGCCCAGGAGTCCTATACTCAAATAGACAATTACGATAGGTTTTATTAATCATATCATCAAGTATTAGCTTTTTTACCCACAAGTACTCTAAGCCCAGGAGTCCTGTAACAACATCACGCAACACGTGACTATCATCTGCGGAGCCCTCCTAACCCGTTAATATGTATATGTAATTCATATTTCGGTCACACACTTCAAGGATATTTACTGATACATCTCCTCTTTGATTTTTATACTCGGCTTCTCACTTAACGGGACCATGACCTCAATATATGTCCCATCTAAGGCTCCTCGACACCCCTGCACATCACATCATCGAAAATAGTTATGAATTTAAAGGTAAATTAACTATATTTTAATTAGTTATTAGAGGATGGATCTAAAAAGAATGTTATAATTTACATAAGGAAATCATGAGCATATATTACCTTAAACCATTTCCAGGCCGTGTCGGTATACTTATCATCAATTGGAGTAGGTTCGATGGCTAGGATCGGGTACAAGCGTAACATCACATCAAGCACTCGATGAGAATTCTTGATAATAATATGCCCAGACCTTTTGAAATCAAACTTCACTACTCTATTCTTTTCCAGATGGGCTAACACCATTAAGAATATGGCTAATTGTACTAACCAGGATGTTTCTCGACATAACTAGACCACCCAAGTTTTACAATAAATAATATAACCTGGCGAATGCATTCCTATCTATTCAGAGTTGATGTACACAGTTTGTATCAGTTGGATTGATTAGGTAGCAAATGTGTGTTATTTGATCAGCGAGCTTGTAAACCATCCAATATGGCTCATGTGTATAGATTGGGGATTGTCGTTTACGACAACGAGCCTAGAAAAAGGTTTAGTAAAAATGGACCAGTAGGAAAAATACTTTCACCAAATCTCAGATTTCCTCTATGATTACTACCACTTCTAGCTTCTCATTTTTCGTATTCATCTATGTTTACAAAGTATGTTTAAATTATCATTCAGTGAAACTAGATATGGGATATGTTTACATATATATTACTCGCACAATTTTTACTAGTCACAAAATACAATATTATATAAACCTGAACCACGTTATTGCTTTCAGAGTAATGCCCGTATAAGTTTGTGATTAATTGAAATCATAAAAAAAAAAAAGCATTACCCAAACTATAACTACGATTACAATCATATATGGACATCTATCACATTCTAATGCTTTGCATTTCAATGCTTCTAACAAGCATATGACTATAACATCAAATGTAATGTTCATGATTCAGAGGGTAAAAAACTAAAGCCCTAAAACCCATACATTGTGTGTATTTTTAACTAACTTTATGCATTCTACTTCACAACATATAAGTTCACATAAGTTCGACCTAACGGAACTCTAACGAACACAATTATAAAAGATACAATAGAAATTATAAGAATATATACGCATTGATAACCTTGTCATATTATTAGGCTCAGGATATTTACAAATACATAATAGAAGCACAAGTGGGTAGAATCAATCAAAATCAGAGGGACAATCAACTCAGGTAACCTGAACTTCGTTGGGCAAATTTGCAGTGGTTTGATTTTCGAGCTTCTAATCCACAACTACAAAAACCCTAGAATTAATTCAGAATCACAGAAGTTCAAACCTCCTCAAATCTTCCGTAGACGTGGTAGTGAAAAATAACACGCCTGCAATCATTTACAAAATCATACACAATTCTGTCGGTTGGAATTTTTGAATAACTCATCTTACCTCAATGGCAGCGGCGGGGATTAGGGTTTACAGATTATTCGAAGGTCTTGTTATACACAATATTAACATAATTATTGATGTCACGAGGGTCTAATATGTTTATATACATAAAAATTTGAGGATAACATGTAAATTCATATTGCAGTCCCAACATGGTTAAATAGTCGCACACTCACCCTTGGTATGAGATTGTCCTACTTTGGTAGGATTCAAATCATGCAGACGATTTATCTTGGTAGGTAATTACACGATAACTGGATTTATCCCATCCCATCCCTTGAATTGAACGACCTCTCAATTTAAGCAAAAAACTTATATATAACCATCATTCAATGTGATAGGTTCAATTTTTTCCTTTAATATTGTATCTGTTAACCATTGAATTTCGCCACACTGTATGACAATTACATGAGAGACTTGCTCCACAATTTGTGCCTCTATATAATCTCCGTCCATATACATAAGGTGCGGGTTTATTTTATTGGCGCATTATCAACGCATCAAATTCTATAAACACATTACTTTTAAACATTTCTTCCAACAGTCATAACCTAATTAATCTTTATGGGGCACACTATCAAATCACGCATTTATATATTTACTACATATTTAATTTATTATTTAGTTGATGATTCTCACTTGTATAATTGAATTTTATTATAGTACTCTAATTAATATCTTTAATATATTAATTTTATAGATTAATAATTTAATAAATAGTTATTCTATAAATTTCAAAAAATACAAAGACAATTAAATTATGTGTATTTTTAATTTTTGTTTTTATCTATTAAATCTTTAATTTAATATTTTATTTTTAATTATCACTTGTATAGTAATATACATATAAATATATATTCCACCTATATATTAAATGAAAAGATCTCTATCATACGTATTTGTTTATGAAGCTTCTAGCTGGCGTGTGTTTTTCTGATGGTTCAAATTCTTACTTGACGAATTTTAGAGGTTTGAAGACTTTCTAAAATATAGATATTCTTATATTTACCTAATTTAATATATTTTTATTATATTCTTTCTAACTCAATCTTTTTCTTTTATTATATATTGCCTAATTTATTATTTTTTTAAAAAAAAAAATTCAATACTTTCTTTTATTTCCTAATATAAAAAGTCATATATAATTATATATATGTATATATGTACATATATAAAAATTAGTTATCTTAATTAAAAAATAAATCACTTATAAGATAATATTAATTACAAAAAAAAACTTAATTGTGAAAATAATATACATAAGTTTAATTTATAATAAAAGTTAAAATAATTTTATTCTTAGAGTTTCAAATATAAAATATAAGTAAATTATGAGTTATTTGCAATAATCGAAGTGTGTAACTAAATAGGATTAACGAATATAATCTAAATATAAAAGATATAAAATATATTATAATAATTGATGAATATTGATTAGACACCGCTACAATGCATATGGGTGAAAATATGATACCTTTTGAATTTTCTAAGTATGAAACTATAATTTATTAACAAACTTAATTTAAATATTAAAATATAAAAATATTTAATAATATTAATTAAATAATCAAAATTAGATACGAGTTGAGAATGTTACAATTTCTAAATATTTTTAAATATGTAAATAAATTATTAACGAATTTAATTTAAACATTAAAATATAAAATTATTTAATAATAATATTTAATATATAATGATTAAACATCAGTAGAAGCATAGCTGAGAATGCAATATTTTTTTATTTTTTATTTTTTATAATTATTATAAATATTTTTATATTTATCTTTTAGTGCTTCCTTGAGAATGTAATATTTTTTTATTTTTTATTTTTTATAATTATTATAAATATTTTTATATTTATCTTTTAGTGCTTCCTCGTACAAGGGTGAAAAAAAAATCGGTTCATATGTCATATATAATGTTTGACGGTGTGATACAAAATTTCGTGTCAAACTAATTCTCATTTTTCTAAAGTATAATACTAGCAAAGTAAAAATAAAGTAGATAGGCATTAAGCAATACAAACAAAAGTATACTTATTTTTAAAAGAAAGAAATATTTATAATGTGAACCTTTCGGCTATACCCATTGACAGCATTTCTAAGTCCAAACCAACAAAAAGTTTTCAAACCACATTCCCACATATTTCTTTTCTTACATACACATGTATGTCATTGTATAAGTTTTGGAAGATACTAGGTTTTGCGTTGCATGTGTCATCCTTCGAGTTAAAAATGAATAAATAATTTAGTGGTTGGGGAGGATGTTTTGTGTTAATTTAATATTTATTTGAACAAATAGATAGATGTTAGGAGTGGATAATGCTGGGCATTTATCTGGATAATTTTGAATTGCTATAAAACATCTCGATAATTATATAATTTTATTACTTGTAATATTTCAAACTCGCAAGTAAACTACAACTCAAAAAACTCTAAGCTCTAGCCGTCTTTTATCTTAACTCTCTTCATCTTTATTATTATTATTATTATTATTATTATTATTATTAATGGTTCAAAACTAAGTAGCTAGCAATCGTTAACAATTCTTGGTCTAAAATGACCCATCAACACCACCCATTTTTATATAGAACCAGATAGGGCTCCATTACGGAGCCCTATATAACACATGACATTTATCTCACCGTGCATTTATAAAAAAAGGAAGGAAAAATAAAAAAAAATAATAATTAAGGGTTCATATAAATGCCATGTCATTTATAGGGCTCCATAACGGAGCCCTATCTGGTTCTATAGAAGCACCGGTAAAAATACCCCTAATATTTGTGCGTGGTTGTATATATGACCCTAAAGTACTTTTTTTGGTTTACCACTTTTTCCTCTCAAATAATCATCATACATATATTTTTCATGACAATCATAATTTTAATCATAAAATGCTACTTTTTTGTGATGGTAAATGTCATCACCTCTCCTAGTAATTTGGTGATACATTATTTTGTCATTTTAAATCAACACATTAAGTGACGATCATATTTTGTAACTATAAAATATGTAATTCGTGATGAAGTATATTATATATGACAAAAGTGTTAATTAAAATCTTTTTAAAACCCTTGTCTTATTTAATTTAATTAAAAATAAATAATAGAAATAAAAATATTGTAAAATCTTTGTCTTTTTTATTTAACTTTTAATTAATAATAAAAATAAGAATGTTGCAAATATCAAACCTTTTGCTTATGGCTTCGTACTTATTCTTGCTTCTCAATTACTCATCTTTCTCCTCGAAACGTTTTAATCATCAAACAATAATCTTCCATCTAGAATTGTCTAATCCTTTAATTAGTTTTTCTTAGAAAAATAAATATTTCCCATTAACCATCAACTAAAAAAAAATTAATGAGTTGATTGAGTTAGATTCAAATTAAAGAATTAATTAAGTGAGTCAAATTTACTGATTATATATTTATAGAGGAGAGACTAATTTTTGTATGTGAAATTTTGGTGATTTCCTTTTTTATTTTTTCTTATAGTTGGACCATAATGTTTTTTTTTTAATTTAATTTTCAACAAGAATAATAAATTAATTGTAATTCTGTTTAATTTTATTTTTAGGGTTCTTTTTTTAATTTTCTCTTTAGAGGGTCTTAAATCGTAATAAAACATGATTTTTGTGTTTATTTGTCTCCAAAAATACTTTAGGGCTATACATGCACCTCACCCAAACATTAGAGTCATTTTTACACATTCTTTCTTAATACAATATGCAATCTTTATTTACCATTTAATCAACTAATTTAGTTTTACCATTTGGATCAAATATCTACCATATTTAGAGGTGTGGGAGTGTGGGTTGGAGACGGGAGTTAAATAAGAATTCAAGGATTTCTTATATGGGAAGACATAAACAGGAAATGACTAAAAATAGGAAATGAAAATTAAATAAAATATCACAAGGGTATTATATTTGAAATGTCGTTTGGTAGATATTTAAATCATATGGTATAAAATTAAATTAGTTGATTAAATTGTAAATGAAGATTGTATACTAAATGACAATATCCCCTAGAAAAAAATAATGCGTATTAAGTTTAATGTAATACTCCCCGTCAAAAAACATAAAATACTTTACTATATTATAGGTGTTTAAAAAAATAGACTTGTTACTACATATAAATGTAATTACTTTTTTCATTCCCATGTATTATACCCCTATTTAATATATTAAAATCACAATATTCTATTTACGTATATTAATTTTTACAGAAATCGAGTTGACAATGAATAAATTATATTAATTAACATTGTGGCATAGATGAAAAATGAAATACTTTCACTATATTAAATAATATTTTCTTAATTTGTGAATGAAATAACCGTAAACATGTTCCTTTGTGATAGAGAGAAATTTATTATAAATGAGACTATGATTTCAAGAGTGCAAAGTATGAAACTCATATATATATATATATATATATATATATATATATATATATATATATATATATATATATATATATATATATAAAATTTATAATTTTAGTTTAAAATTATTTGTGAGAACGATATATGCATGTGTGTGTGTGAGAGAGATACAAATGAGAACCAAATCTTAGTACGAGAACTAGGGACAAATTTTATTTATTAGATAGAGATTAAATAGATAGCTAGGATGATGTCTATTATTATTATAGTTATTTAATTTTTTAATAGTGAAGGAATTTGATGTCATTGGACATAATATCCTCTACTCGAATCCCACATGGATGGTTGTGTACAGTAGTCCAAAACCATGTTATATTATTATAAATACAACCTTAAATTTATCAGCACTAAGTAGCAACATCACTTGTTGATGTGACCACCAAAAAGATTGGTTCACCAAGAAAAGAGAGTGTTAACCTCGAATACGTGTTAGGCGATCTGATAAACCTCCAGAAAACTCCTGGAGACCTGATCAACCTGTAAAACAAAACCCAAGTAAGGCGGTGGATAGCCCTGGCGTAAGCCCTTCGATACTTAAGTCAGATAGTGTTTGAGAGAGTTATTCGAGAGTTTAAAACGTGGGATAAAATCAACTTAGAGTTAAAAGTGAGGCATGTGTCTTCTTTATATAGATAAGAGATGTGTTCCCAATTTAGGGTTCCTATCTCCTATTAGAACTATAATTCCATAAATAGCGACCGACTTAGAATTAGAATTCCTCCTGTACTACGTTTCCATAGATATTAGAACTCTACCTAAATTACCGTAGTAATCATGGGCCAATTACCATGTTCATAACCTTAGTCCGCCAGGAGCACATACCATAATTCATATCAGCTCAGTAGGGCCCAAAAAACCATATTACCCATGAAGCCCATCTCTCCATACTGAGCTACCACTCAGTACCGAGCTGCCATAATACCACTTATTTCCTAAGAGCTCTCCACCCCCACATAAGAGCTTGTTGTCCCCAAAAACAGTTCACAGAAAGATTGTACCTTTTAGAGGATGAGATCGCTTCCTAAATCTATACAATTACTTGCATATTGCCGACGTGGATATTTGATGTCGTATCACTTGGTTACCATCTTTATTTATAATATTTTGCAAGAAATTAGCAATGCCATAAATAATATGTAGCAATATGATTCATATTAGTAAGCAATGTTACTTAACCATCATCAATAGTAATGAATATGTCTTTACCTTTAAATTTTCTGATTGAGACTTACAGTTGTATACTTGTTTTGCATGTAATTATTGTGTTTTTCTCGTATTCTTAATTAGGGTTTTATATTATTTTAGTGGTTCTTGAGTCGTTTAGCTTTGTTTTCTAAATTATTTTTCTTATTTTAGGGTTTTTGTGTTCTTCTTTTGATTTTATATTTAATTGGGTTAAATGGTTTTAATTGATTTAAGGTTGGTGAAATTCTTGGGTTTTTATGTTGAAAATTCTCATTTAATAGGTGGTTTAATGATTTGAAATTAATCTAAGGTATGTAGGACAAAAATCAAGCCATTTCCTTGCCAAGGGCTTGCCAAAGTTGTGCCAAGAAGGAGCTACAAAGGGGAAAACATTCTAAAATGGTGGCCATCTCCCAGCCATCACTGCGCCACCCCCTGCTCTCCTGCATGATGGCAAGGCAGCGCCTGCCATCTCCTAGCCATCACTGCGCCATCCCCTGCTCTCCTGCATGATGGTATGGCAGCGCTGGCCATCTCCTAGCCATCACTGCGCCATCTCCTGGCCATCTCCCAGCAGCCATTTCTTGGTCGTTCCAGCGCCGTCCGCGCGCCATCTCCATCCAGCACCCCCCCACCACCTAGCCCAAAAACGCCTAAGACCTACCAAGCAAGCCAAAAGGGCTATCCAAGTGGCTAGGGAGCCTAATTTTGGGGTCAAAACTTGGTCAAACCAAGGAAATCAAGCCTTAAAGCCCAATTTGACCCATTTAACTCCAAGGAGAGCTTGTATAAATAGTAGACTTCTCTCATTTTTGGAAAGAACACCTCCTCCCAACCCAAGCTAGGGTTTGGAATCAAATTACTCTCAAGGCTCTTGGATAATTTCTCTTTCTTAGGTTTTAGATTTAATTTCAAGMTCTTATGTAATTTCATTTCCTAGATTAGATTTAATTTCAAGTACCTCCTTGGGTTTGTAAGCCTAGGAAGAATTCAAGTACTCCCTCAGATTGTTACTTTTGATGAAATTACATTCAAACTTTGTTTCATTTCTTAATTCAAGTAAGTTTCCTTTCAATTTCATGTTTTATACTTTATTTCCATGCTTTGTTCTTCATTTCCATGCTTGTTCTTCATTTTATGCTTTTTGCCTTAGCACCTTGATTTCTTGTTAGATCTTAAGAATTGGATATGGAATCTAGATGAGTGACACATCTAGATCATAGATCGGCTCTTGGATCGTCTTGATTTTGAGATTTTGCTATGATTTATTTGCAATTTTATTTTTGTGAATAGTTTTAGGTTAAATCTTAAATCTATTCTTTGTTGCTTGTTATTTTCCTTAAAGTTTTGAACTTTCTTGTTAATTTCCATTTCTCTTTACATCCATGCTTTCAATTTTACTTAATTTGCATTATTTAGAATTTTATGCATAATTGTACCTTATGCTTTCATGCTTGTACTTGGTGAAATATTGCATCTTCTTACTTATTTTCATTATTGTTCGCATTTCCATATTGAGGCATCCGACGTGGCATCCGACCAACTTGCTATTTCAATTTCTAGCTTAGTTTAGATAGGTTAATTGCTTTATTTTTATTTTTCTTTTATTTTCAAAGCTCGAAACACCTTAAAACTTGCAATTGAATCGATCTCCAATAATACCAAGCCATGAACCCGTTGATATATTTCAACACCACTAAAACTCTTCTAACAATACTTCTGCTTCTTTTATTTTTATTTTTTTAATTCTATTAATTTTTCATCATCATTAATTGTCATTTTTCCTTACTTGTTAATGATAAGATTGGATACCACACATCTATATATGACATCAAATTGAAGTCATATGTTGGTAATATATTTGGAGTGTTTAAGGATGACGTCAAATTATATAGGCAATACGTAATTGCATGTGGTTTTTGACATTTGGCTCAATAGCGAAAAGAGGGCACCTGACTCTTTTATGACTTGCAAAGAAAGTGGAATTAGAATGATATTCCGAAAAGAAATAGCAATTGAGCGTAGCAAGAAACCATTGAGAATGTGCAGTAAATTATAAACAAAAGTCAACCATGAAATTAAGAATTGTCCAACGAATGTCGACGGTACTCAAATGGGAGCAATGTTCTTTAGTGTATTTCATAATGTTATTTTTATTTCTCAAGTGCAACTAGTACATTATAAATCTAAATTCAAAAAAGTTTTAACAACAACAACAACAACAACAACAACAACAACAATAATAATAATAATAATAATAATAACCACTACACTCAATAGTAATAAGTAATAACTCAACATTGGTTTCACTTAATAGTAGTATTGGGTAATACTAGTAAGCACTATACTATATTGTAATTTCAAACTTGTTCTTTTTTAATTTTGTATGATTTTGTAAATGTGTTAAATTTATAACTTATAGTGTGATTCTTACTAGTATGGATGTCATTTGTATTAGTATCAATACAAAGTTAATACCATCAAGCATATATTACTATTAGTACTGCCAATTATGAAAAGCCTCTTTTACTAACCAGTGCTTATGAACCACACTTACTAACAACCATACATTGTGAGTATTAAGCAATAACTTTGATATTAAACATACACTATATGCCAATTAGTAAAATTCTATAAGCAGCAGTTGCACATTGTACACTACTATGCAATAACAATTATAATAAGCATTATTGTCTATACTATTAAGCAAAAACCCATATAGTAAACATGTTAAATAATTATTTAAACAATTATTGGGTTTGGTGGCTCCTAATTAAAACAACTACTTTGTTGTTTTTGAAACTTTTAAATGATAAACAAAGAATAGAAGTACTTTAGTAATAAATAAATCAGGTGGATACAATTGAACATTAATAAGCACTTCATTGTAAATTAACATGAGATCATACCTTAAATTAAGCATTAATATTCAAATACCCATTGCCCTGGACAATAATAATATATTTATTAGTGTTGTCGTGCAAAACACACAAACACTAATTAATCCAAAATAATTATTATACTAGAAATAAATAAAGCATTTGATTAAGATGTTATTTATCAACAATGGTTTGACCTTGATCCGACAATATTCACTCGCTAGTTTGTAGTGGAGGCATGCCTCCTTGATAATCTGATCTCTAAGTACATTGACGTCGGTGGTAAGTGTTAGACATATTAATCCAGTCAGCATGTGTGCACACTCAGCATTCCTAGTCAGACCCTGTAGCTGGCAACTCGTCTGTCCTTTGTGTGTTCTTGGACGTTTGCATGACCACATGCAGCTGCTGTGCTGGTGCATTTCCACCACATGATATGTGTGCAGCTGTCACTTGATCCATGGCTCAGCCCTCATGTCCGTTGCTTTGTCTTGTAGCTCCTGCTAGGGTTAGCTAGGGTTCTAGTCTATATATGTTGCTATGTATGCTGAACTTCAGATATGGATTAATAAAGCAAATGTTCCCTTTTCCAGATTTAGATTGTTTACATTTTCTAACATGGTATCAAGAGCAGGCCTACCTGGCTAAGTAAGGTCACTGTCATCCCTTTTCCCTCTTCAATCCCTTTCACCTTTTTCTTCAGATCTGTACATGTTTTGCCTATTATAGCTATCTCTTAAATGGCTGAAAATATGGCTGCAGTGGAGAGTGATCCCATTTCTAATACAACAACAACCGTTCCCTCAAACATCTTGATACAACCACAACATCAAATCATATCAGTCAAACTCAATGAAAACAATTATTTGGTCTGGAAGCAACAGATTTTGGCTGCAGCTACTGGCTTAAGGCTTGAGTCATACTTAAATGGGACAGCTGAGGTTCCACCAAAGGTCATTAAAAATCAAGAGGGCCTTATTGTTCTAAATCCCAGATTTCAAACCTTTCAGAGACAAGACAATTTATTGGCATAATGGCTGCTGTCCTCTCTCTCGGAGAGTGTTCACATTCTAATGGTTGGTCTCACTACAAGTCATGAGATTTGGAGAGCCTTGGAAGCTAATTTTGCATCTCAGTCAGGATCAAAAACCATGCAATATAAGATTCAACTGCAGACAATGAAAAAGGGGAGCCTTTCTATGAGGGAGTACCTGAACAAGGTTAAGGTGTGCTGTGATAATCTAGCTGCTTTTGGGCACAAGGTAGAGGATTTTGATCAGTTGCTACATGCCTTAACCGGTCTAGGGAGTGAGTATGATCCAGTGGTTGTGACTATCACCTCAAGTCCAGAAAAATGGAGCTTCAAAGATGCTAGTGGACTCCTTTTAAGCTTTGAGTCCAGATTGCAAGCCTCTAACCCTCAGTTTGATGAATCTGTACAAATGTATGCTAATGTTGTTGTTCAAGGCCAGTCAAGGAAAGAGAATGGGAGTTGGAACAGTTCTAGTGGCAATAATGGCAATACCAGAGGAAGAGGTTCTTTTCTAAACAGAGGAAGTGGAAGGAGAGGTGGCTCTAGAGGCAGAGGGGGAAGAAGCTATAACAACAGCAGAGTGACCTGTCAAATTTGTGGATACTCTAACTACAATGCATCCAAATGCTACTATAGGATGGATCCCAGTTTCACTCCTCATTCCCCTCAGAATTTCAGCTCTAACACAAATCAGAATTTCAATAGAAGATCTTTTTCAAAGAATAGGAACAATCAATCTTGGCCACACTCCTCAACCATGATAACAATGGTTTCCACTCAAGATAATGCCTCTGACTACAGCTGGATACCAGACTCAGGAGATTCAAATCATGTCACTCCAGATTTTACAAATCTCAACATCTCATCAGAATATCAAGGCACAAGTCAGCTTCACTTGGGTAATGGTGCAGGTTTGTTCATCTCTAACATTGGCAATATTACTGTTAAATCCTCCTATCCTTCCTCTAAACATCTGTTTCAGCTCAATAATCTTCTTCACGTGCCTAGTATCACCAAGATTCTTCTGAGTGTATCTCGGTTTGCAAAAGATAACAAGGTCTTTTTTGAATTTCACCCTTTTGTTTGTTTTGTTAAAGATCAATCCACGGGGGATACTCTACTCCAAGGGAGACTTAGTGAAGGGTTGTATAAGTTTGATCTCTGTCAAGTGAGACCTCCAGAGTATTCCAAGATTTCTCCAAATCCCTCAGTTGTCAAGAATAATATTGTCCAAAGTCCTTGTTGTTTTTCTGTTTCCAAGAAGGCAGTAGGTAAGGGCGGCAATTTCTGACACGACACGATAACCCGACATGAACCGAGCACGAGTTTAGCATGTACAGGTATGACCCTTCGCGGGTTCGCGTGTTATTCATGTCGGACACGAATAACACGCGAAATAAATAGGCCAGGTCAGGTTGACCCGCGTGTTAACCCGATTGACCTATTTAACCCATATAAATTTAATGATATACTTATAATTTAATAAACTATCTCATATTTCTCATCAGATAAAATCACAAGCCCTAACCCTAGATCTCAAACTTCTCACTCTTCTCCCCCGTCTCCTTCCAGTCGCCAGTCGCCAGTCCACCATCATCTCAATTAAATTTCTCCACCGACGTTCAACAACCCGATTGACGTTCAACACCTCTCCATCCATGTCCAACAACAATCGAAGAAAGGGAGGAACTTCAAAGTTTCTGCCTGCCCGAAGAGATAATACTGGTAAAATCTTTTTAGTTTTTTATCCAGTTCAAATTTTTTTATTTTCTTAAATAATGGTTCGCAAATTTCCCTTTTTCTTAATTTTTACATAGGAAACTTCGGTCACCTAACATTAGTTTTCTTTTGTTTTTTTAGTTGCAGTTGATGATAGTGATGATGATAACATTGAGGAGATATTCGAAAACGATGATTCTGAAGGTCCAGAAACAGAATCTGTGGGAGGAGTCAAGAGGAAATCAAGGAAGAAGAGAAAATTAACTTCTAAAGTTTGGTCATTCTTTAATCTTCTTGAAAGAAAACCTGGTGAAGAGTTAAGGTGTGAGTGCAAGAAATGTGGAAAAAATTATTCCTCCGAGAGCAGGTATGGCACAGGTAATCTGAGTAGACATATAACAAAACGTGTGAGGATGACAACTAAAGATATTGGACAGTTCCTTCTTTCTTCTAATAATGGTTCAATACTGTCTACTCGGAATCCACAATTCAATCAAGACATATTTAGATAATTGTTGGTGCGAGCAATCATTAGGCATGATTTGCCCTTTTCTTTTGTGGAATATGATGGCATAAGAGATGCATTGAAGTATCTAGAGCCTCAAGTTTCACATATTAGTAGAAATACTGCTAGATCAGACATAAAAAGGTTGCATGCTTTTGAGGTTGATAGACTTCGTAATGAGTTAAGGGAATGTCCTAGTCGAATTTGTTTAACATCCGATGCATGGAGTTCGATTGTAACTGATGGCTATTTGAGCTTGACTTCCCATTACATTGACAAAAATTGGGTGTTGCAGAAGAAGATTTTGAACTTCTCCTACATGCCTCCTCCTCATACTGGGGCTGCTTTTGCTGAAAGAATTTATAATTTAGCTACTAGTTGGGGAATAGAAAAAAAGTTGTTCTCTCTCACACTGGACAATGCTTCCTCAAATGATGTTTGTGTTCAGATTCTTAAGAATCAACTGCAGTTAGTGAATGCTTTGGTGTACAAAGGGACTTTATTTCATGTAAGGTGTTGTGCACATATTTTGAATTTGATAGTGCAGGATGGGCTGAAGGAAATTGATGTATCAGTTGATAAAATAAGGGAGTGCGTCAAATATATCAAGGGTTCTCAAGTAAGAAAACAAAGGTTCGCCAAATGTGTGGATCAAGCATCCCTTGATTCTAAGAAAGCTTTGGTTCAGGATGTCTCAACGAGGTGGAATTCAACATACAAGATGCTTTCAAGTGCTCTTTATTACCGTCTTGCTTTTTGCCACTTGGAATTAAGTGACTTAAACTTCCAAAGTTGTCCAAGCACAGAAGAGTGGGAAAATGTTAAAAAGATCTGTGACTTTCTTGAGATTTTCTATAATGCAACCAATGCTTTTTCAGGATCTAAATACCCAACAGCTAACTTGTATTTTCCACAAGTATTTCTGATTCAATTAAAGCTGGTTGAGGAGTGTGAGAGTCCAGAAGACTTTATGAGGAGAATAGCTAAACAAATGTTTGTTAAGTTTAACAAATATTGGTGTGAATTCAATCTTTTGTTGGCTGTGGCTATGGTATCCTCGGTACAAGCTTCAATTTCTTGAGTTTAGTTATAAAAAACTTTATGGTCCTGATTCTAGTGAACTTGCAAGAGTAAACGATACTCTTTTTAGTATTTTCAATGAGTATATGAAACAATCCAAGACATCTGGTGACTCCCCTTCATGTTCTCGAGGTAGTAATGAGGTTCATTCTATTGGAGTTGTTCAAGAAGACAGCCGACGATCAGCGGATATTCTCAAGGTATGAAACGTAGCAGTTTATATATTAATCTTATGTTGGCCAAGTTAGTTAATAATTGTGATTTTCACATATTTAATGTTGAGTTGTTTTAACTAATATTTGATAATATGATAGGAATTTGAACAATTTGATGTTTTGGAGGCTAGTAATGCACAAAAGAGCCAACTGGATATGTACCTAGATGAGCCAAGAAATAAAACAACATCAACTCTTCAAGTTCTTGATTTTTGGAGAGCTGATGGATATCGTTATCCAGATTTGTCTAGACTAGCTCGAGATGTTCTATGTGTTCGTGTATCTACGGTTGCCTCCGAATCTGCTTTTTGCCTTGGTGGTAAGATTCTAGATCAATATCGCAGTACATTATCGCCACAAATTGTCGAAGCATTGATTTGCAGTAGGGATTGGCTGTTTGGAGAGAAAGGTAATATTCATTATTTATTCTAACATTTGCATATTTATCCATGAACATGTGTTTGTCAATTTATAACTTATAATTTTTACTGTTAGGATTTTCAACATCCTTGGATGAAATAATTCAAGATATCATGGGTTTGGATATCAATAATGAGGGAGAACTTGGAGAAGGTTCAAGCTCATATTCGGTGCGCATATACTATATAATACGCATATACTTGACTTATTTTTATTCATGCACAGATAAAATACTTGCAAGTTTTAATGGTTTGGTTTAATTATCTTGTAGGTCACTAAGGAATGAAGGATGACGACGCCTGTTTTGGAGTGGCTAGAATGGAGGAGATAAATTTTCATTACTTCTGATTACCTAGTTTGTTTTGTAATTTATGGCCCGACTTTGACTTGAAGGATTAATTTTGATTTCTAATTCGGTGTGTAATTTGATTTGGTGGTCGGACTGTTTTTGAACAAAAGAAGACAATGGTCGTGTTATTTTCATGTTATCTTTTTTTAAAAATATTTTCTCATCAAGTAGCTATTGTTTTTTTTTCTTATATAGGTTTTTCGTGTCATGTCGGGTTACCCGTATAATAAATAGGTTCGTGTTCGTGTCGTGTATTTTGACACGAATAATTATTCGTGTCGTGTTCGGGTTCGTGTCAAACGTGTAATACCTGTGTCTCAACATGACCCGCGAACACGAAACACGACACGATTGACACCCCTAGCAGTAGGCCCTGATGTGTGGCATTGCAGACAAGGTCATGCTGTCAATGAGATTGTAATAAAGGATCTTAGAGATTGTAATATACCTTTCTCCAATAATAAACTTACCAAATCTTTGTGTAATGCCTGTTTGCAATCTAAATCTCATAAACTGCCCTTTCAAGAATCTCAAAGTGTGATAAATGCTCCCTTTGATCTTATACACTCTGATCTGTGGGGACCTTGTCCTGTTAAATCCACTAATGGTAGCCTATATTATGTTGTGTTTATTGAAGATCATTTCACAAAATTCTCTTGGATTTATTTTCTCAAACACAAGTCTGAAGCCCTCCAAGCATTCTTGCATTTTCAAGCCCTAATTGAAACTCAGTTCTCTACAAAAATTAAATCTATTCAAAGTGATTGGGGAGGGGAATATAGGAGTCTATCCAAACACCTACAAGACAAAGGTATAGTTCATAGAGTCTCTTGTCCTTATACCTCTCAGCAAAATGGGGTTGCTGAGAGGAAACATAGGCATGTTACAGAAACAGGTCTTCCCTACCTTGCTCACTCTGAGGTTCCTAATACCTTTTGGATGGAGGCCTTCAACACAGCTGTGTACACTATAAACAGGATTCCTACCAAACAGTTGAACTACAAGTCACCTTTTGAAGTTCTGTATGGTCATAAACCTGTGTACTCCAACCTGAGAGTGTTTGGTTGCTTGTGCTACCCTCACATTAGACCTTACAACAAGCAAAAACTTGAGTTTGGAGCTGTTCCATCTACCTTTCTTGGATACAGTGAGGGTTACAAAGGGTATAATGTCAGGCTACCTTCTGGTAAAATACTCATGAATAGACATGTTGTCTTTATTGAAAATCAGTTTCCCTTTGCCAAAACAGCAAAATCTGAGACACATGCTGTCCATTCTGATCATAACTCCAAGTGTTCTCCTCTGTCTCCAATACTCATTCCTACTTCACAAAATCAGACAACCAACACTCCTATCACATCTAACTCTACTTCTTCATCTCCAGCTCACGATCATGGTCACACTCCTATTGGTCAAAATTCACCACTACATAACTCTACACAGTCCTCCATTGCATCTCCCATATATCCCTCTCCACCCTCCCCACATACAACCTCCACCTCCCACACCACCATCTCCCATAATCAACACAATATTTAAATCTTAAATATCTTAGATGCTTTGTGTTATTCTTTTTCAGCCCCGTCTTTCAATCTTTCGCTCCATCGTCCATGTAAGTCTCCATATGTCTCATCACAAAGACTGAACAATTAGTCACTTTGATATCATCTCTCCACGACATTTGTTGACATTGAACTTATATTCTCTCAAACCAACTTATTTGGCATGGTGACCATTTGATTTCAAGTAAATCGTGAACATTTTATCCTACATTTCATTCATTCACAGTTTTAAGTTTTAACAAACAATGATTTAGCAATAAATAATCAATTGCATTGAATGTTATTAAGCACCGAACTGAATTATGGTAGGCACCTCATTGTATATCAACATGAGATTCAACCCCCAAAGAAGCATTTAGGTTAAAAAAAAACCAATATCAATGCTTACACGGTAAATAAATAGTGTACTAAATAGTACTAAGAATTTATTAACATTGTTGCATAAAGATACTCATACTAAAGTGTCGAAGGGATGTCGTCGTGCTTGATTCCTTGTTTCGAAGACGACTAGTTTGTCGCTCTCTACTACACCTTTCAATTTCTGACAAAGTATTTACGTAAACATAACAGATTTATGTGCTTCTTAATTTTTAGAAGAAACATCTTATATGAACCCTATTCGTATAATACTTGAAAAAATGTGGTTCCTTGCTGCTCAGAATCTTCATTGTTTTTTTTAATTATTTTTCTAGTCTTCGTTGCAAAGATTTTCAAGACTATTTACGTTGTTAATTTATTCAGATTTTCTTCACTTTTTTTTCCTTTTCTGAACGATCGATTTAAGAGAAAGATTGCTTGCTAGGAATTTAAGGTATAATCTCTCTCACACAGGATTTGACGGATTTGTCCTTTTTATTTTTGGGGTTGAGTTGAGCAAGTAATTTGACACATCTGCCCGTACTTATATTGCTCTCCCTTAGCCATCCAAACTGGTCTTTTCATGGGGTTTGTAACTATTTTCCAAAATAGGGATGGTTCTCATGGGAACTAACTTTATAACACACACACACACACAGACAAATTTTACCGAGGGAGTCATTATCTTAGTAACTAATGAGGGAAAACATCACCGACAGAATTACCGAAAGAAATTTCCCTCCTTAATTGGTCCGCTGGTGCATTCCTCGATAATTTGGCACTATTTTTAACTATCACAATTACTTAGAAAAATAATGAAGAATATACAGATAGAGCGATTACAGAGGACAATTCCGTCAGTACCCGTCAGTGATGCTTATATATATATATATATATATATGTGTGTGTGTGTGTGTGTGTGTGTGTGTGTGTGTGTGTGTGTGTGTGTGTGTGTGTGTGTGTGTGTGTGTGTTAAATTAATGAGGGTACCAAGGACTTAGATTTCGTCGTTATTTTAGCAGTAAAAATAATAAAATTTGATGAAAATTCACAATCACATTTATTATTTTTAAACTAAAATTACTTAGAGATTGTAATTTGTAGATACAATTATTTACTGATAATAAAAATCTGTAAAAAAACTCTCATTTTTTATTTGTAAGTGTTTAGTTGTAATAATACTTTTAGTATATGTATTATAATTTTAATACATATAACATAATTATAACACACTTAGTTAATAACATATAATTATAATATCATTTTTATAGATATGATTTAAAACTTTAAATTGGGTTATAAAATTAAACAATAGTTTTTTAGCATAAAAATATATTACAATCATCTAAGAAATTAAAATCATTTAATTACTGAAGGATTTCAATTCCACTGGTAGTTTGAGCATAAGAAAAAAAAATGATGCAAATTTAAAATTAAATTTACTTTAAGGCTCAAATTACCTAATGATTAGAAATTTCTTAAATACATTTTTTTTTATTAAAAATAGGTATTTATAAGAAAATATCTCCTTTTTACTTGTTGTTTTTCAGTATAATATTATTTTTAATAAATATAATATAATTTTAAATACATATAGTATAATTATAATGCACTTTTAATAATAATATATAAATATGAAATAATTATTTATAAATATAATTTGCAAATTTTGATTAGATATATTATAAATATAAAAAAAATATTTAGCACAAATAGAATTATACTAACATTACTAACAAAATTGAAATCCTTAGATAATTATCGTGGATTTCAATTACATCGGTAATTTTAGTATTAAAAAGTTTTTGATGCAAATTTACATCACCTTTATTTTTAATGCTAAAATAACATAGGGATTACAATTTCTTAATAATAACAATAAAATCTTGTAAGAAAAACTCTCATTTTTAATTTTTTACTGTTAAATGCAATATTACTTTTAAAATATATAATATAATTTTCAATACATATAATATAGTTATAAGATATTTTTATAATAATTAATATATAATTATTTATAAATATAATTTAAAACTTGGTAAAGACGGTTTTAAGCATATTTTGGGACTTATTTAGTTAAGTTTCAATTACTGATTGTGCTTATATAACGTCTTTTATCTTCATTTGGACATTATTACGTATCTGGTATATTTTTGTTGTTTTTGTAGAAATTTGGAGCTTAATGGGCTCAAGATGATGATAGTAGAGCTTTGGGATGAAGCTAATGAAGAAAGGAGGTCACTGGACCAGGCCTGGAGCAAGCCCATGCAACCCACAAGACCATAGGACCCGAAGACTCACTATCGACCCCGTTACCGGTCGATAGTGGGGTCGCTAGTAGATAAAGTTTTCACGACAGCCATTATCGACCCGACTATTGGTCGATAGTGTGGTCGATAATGGGTCCACAGGTGTTACAAAAATGTCCAGAATCAGTGTTAATAGTCAAGATTCGATTTCAACTATAAAATAAGACCAAAACAGGTCCAAAAACATCAGACAACACACCTTAGATCAATCTTTCATCTTTGGATAATCATCCACCATAGTTTTAGTCTAAATTTGTGAGTTGAGAGTAAGAGTGCTTGGGAGGAATCAATTGAAGTCAAAAATCGACATCAAACATATGGTTATCTCTTAATTTTTAAATTATGAATGTTAGATGATGAATGAATTATTTGTATGAAATCATTAATATATCTATCTAATTTCCCTTTATTCGGGGGTATAGTATAAATAATGGTTGAATAATATTTTGATAATTCATTCGATTCAAGTATGATTCTTTGTTTGTTTTTGAGTTTTGAATTTATTAGTTCATAAGGGTTTAAATATTTGTGTTTCTCAAAGTTGTGATTGATTGACAACCCTTTAAAACCACAAGTTTGATAAATCATAATTCGAAAGATGAGGTATATCAATAGACTTTCAAACACGAAACACTCTAATCAATAAGATCGAGAGACTTGCGATTAGTAGTGAAGTCGTACAAATCTTTAAAACCTTAGAATTTCTAAAGTTGTACCAATCTTTGAAACATTTTGGAGCTCTAAAAATAATTCCACATGGACACGTTATTTTATACTTAGAATCAACGGGTTATCACTTCAAGGGAACGATTAAACTACAATTGTGATTGACTTATAAGCAAGTTGAATAATAATATACTTGAGAGATTATAAAGGATGAATATTAGGATTTCATTATGATTTCAAACTTCATAAAATCTTCTAATCACTTGATTTTTCTCAACCTTTGCAAATTGTGATTGATCTTAGTTAATTCTTTATTTGATAATTTGTATGTTCGTTGTTTATAACAACATAACCCAATTTTTTTTTATCATTTATATAAAACTACATTATTTAAGTTATACTACTCATTGTACTTAAACCATCGTATGGTCCTTGTAGTATTTGACCTTACTCATTTCGTACTACATCTATACTGTAATTAAATGGGCAAGTTTTGTTTTTTACTCGAACCAATCCTTAGTGAAAATGGGGAGTGGTCAAATTTTTGACGCCGTTGCCGGGGCTTATTGGGTTTATATTAATAACAATATAATTTATTAATTAGTCTTAATCTAAACACTTGTTATATTTTAATTGGAGTTTAGATTTGGTGAATCGCGGGGGTGCATGCACACACGTTCTAAAGGAGAATATTTGAAACCCATTGACACGTTGATCAAGGCAACTTTGTAGATGAAACAAGTCTAATAGAGTAAGAGGTAGATGGCTAGAAATTAGGATAATATCAATGCCCAAATCCATCAACTCCAACAACAATTACAAGCATTGAATACACAAATGCAACAACAAGCACAACCTCAACAAAATGCGGAACCGGCAATGCGGACCATATTCCAACCCGTTGCTAACCAAGCCAATAGAGGAGAAAATGAGATAGCAATTCAAGCCAACAACTTCAAGTTAAATACATGATTAATAGCAATGGTTCAACAAAATCAAATTAGAGGAAATACCACGGATGACCCGAACGCGCATTTGGCGCATGTTTTGGAGATATGTGGAACCATCAAGATGAATGGAGTCCTATGAGATGTGATAAGACTATGATAATTCCATTTTGATTAAGGGATAAAGCAAAGTTTTGGTACAAAACATTTGACTTTGGAGCCATCGACACATGGAATGAGATGTGTCAAAAGTCTTTTGCTAAAATTATTTCCACCAAGCAAAACCTTGAAGTTCAAGATTGATATAACGTAATTTTTCTAATTAGATGGAGATCCATTACACGAGGCTTGGGAGAGATTTATAGAGTTATTGAGAAAGTGTCATCGACATGTTTTTCCCCCAAACCAACAAATTCGCTACTTTTACAATGAGTTGAGTGGACACACGAAGGTTATAATAGATGCCTCATCTGGAGGTACTTTGTTAGCAAAAATCACTGACGAGGCAATGATCATACTTGAACATATAAAGGCCAATAGTTATCAATGTCCAATGGAATGATCAATGATGAATAAAGTTTCCATGGTGGGTGAGGATGATGTGATGACTGCTATGACACAACAATAGCGGTGATGAATACCAAGTTTGATATGTTTATGTCACAAACTTGAGACTTTCAATGAGCCAATCAAGTGAAGTTTCCATGCACGAAGGGGTTAAACATGTTCATTTTGTCAACCAAAAAAACTTCAATGATAATTTTAGAGGCAACTAAGGTGGCAATCAATACCATCCAGGGATAAGAAATCATCCAAATGTCTCCTGCACCAATCTAAATAATGCTCTTCAACCACCACCGAGTTTTTTGGTGATAAATAGGGTGATAAATGAGAACAAGAAGTTAAGAATCGAATACAAGTTCACCGCATTAACGGGTGAAATGAAGTCTTGATTTGAGAAGGGCGAAGTAAGGATGGATAGGGTGGAGGCAAACATAGATCAAATGAATGGGTCAGTTGAGACCCACCTGAAGGCACTCAAGACCCAAATTTCACAGTCGACCACCAATATTGGGAACTAATACAAGAAAGGGCAATTTCTGAGTAACACAGAGGTGATCCCCAAAAAATAAGTGAATGCAATTCATTCAAGGAGTGGGAAATAATATGAAGAACATAAGATGTCAGACATTTAACGAGAACTCACAAAAGAAGTGAAAAAGGATGCCAAGGAGGATGTAGTTGAAGAAGGATTTAAAAAAGAGGCTAAGACGCCAAAATCTACCTCTATGCCCCTTAATATTTCTAATTAACCATTTCCACAAAGAGCTAAATAAGAAAATAGATGAGAAATTTTCTTAGTTTTTAGATAATTCTCGAAAAATCCATATAAACATACCTTTTGTTGATGCATTGATGCAGATCCCGAACTATGGGAGGTTCTTGAAGGAGGTGATAAGTGAGAAGAGGAGACTTGAAGATGATGAGACCGTAAAACTTACGGAGGAATGTATTGCTGTCATTCAAAATAAATTATCACTTAAATACAAGGACCCAGGGAGTTGTAAGATTCCATGCACAATCGGGGGAAGCTTATTTACAACCGCATTATGTGATCTCGGTGCAAGCATACACCTTATGCCATTATTGATTTTCAAGAAATTAGAGAACGGAAGCATCAAGCTGACGAATATCATACTCCAAATGGTGGGTAGAACCTTGACGTATCCAAAGGGTTTAGTTGAGGATGTATTGGTGAAAGTCGATGACTTCTATTTCCCTATAGATTTCATAGTGTTAGACAAGGAAGAGGACAAGAACATGCCATTGATTTTGGGCTGACCGTCATTAGCAACGAGCCAATCCCTTATTGATGATGAGAAGGGAGAACTCAGAATACATATGGTGAGAATAGAATTTTTATAAAAAATCTATAATTCTCTAAAATTATGTGATAACAAGCATCAAATCGAAGAGTGTAAAATGATAGATAATTTCGATGTTAATACTAAAAATGTCTTGATTATACCATCGAATCAATTTTTGCACAACTCCCTTAATCCTTGTTGTAATGATGTGAAAGTTGTTAGTATGCAAAAAGCACGAGCAGAGGAAGGCGAAAAATGGAAGGAGAAGGATGTGACGGTGATGGCATCACCTTTCGGAACAACAATCTCTTGATGAAAAAGAGCGTCTAGCTAAAAGACAAAAAAAAAGGAAGTGCTTGTTGGGAGGCAAACCAACATTGTAAGGTATATATGTAGTTTTCTATTAAGAAATAAAAAAAAATTGAGATTTTTACCTGATTATTGACCTGGCTAGCTAACACTAACCAGGTTGCTACTAGGTGACATTTTGAAGGCAAGCACTAGCCATCAGAGTATCGATCGCTGGCAAAACCGTTATTGGGTGTATTTTTCAAGGCAACCGTTATCAATTCGACTATCAGTCGATAATGGGTTGGATAATGGACCACACATGGGTATAAACCCAAAAAAAAAAAAATTCAACCTCACTCCTACTCCCAAATGCACCAATACTCTCCCCCTCTTGCAAAATCTTCATTTTTCTTCGATTCTCAACGAGTTTGTGTTTTAAGCACAACACACGTCAAGGAAACTTCAATTCATCAACAAAAATATAACAACAAGATATGAATTCTTCAAGCTCTCAACTAGGGTTCTTCATTTTTTAATTATGGGAATTTTATATAAATTGTTTAAAATTATACGTGTATACTTGTTAATTGACTTATGATGATGAATTTGTTGTTTCGAGTGCATGGGCTACTTCAAGATTTGAACTTGAGTATGAAATTTCATTGGAAATTTTGTCGAAAACTTGATATGGTTGCTTAGTTCTTGAATGTTTATGCATTTTGAAATGATTAAACCATGCTATGATGATTATTGAGTCATTAAAAGATAAATTACTTGCTATTATTGCCTTGAGATTGAATAATTTGATGTTTGGGGGATATTCATCCGTTTGAGGGGATAATTATTGAAACAATGATCAATTGGATTTGAATTTTTGAATTTTACTTGGAATTATGCATGTTTTCTATGATTGATTCGGTGATTGAGTTATTGAGTCCATTGTGAGTTTATGTTGATGAAAATGAATGATATTCGGTTTTGGTCGTTGTATTGAAAAAATGGAATAATTGTTTGTTTATTGGAGGCGAGTTTAATTTAGGTATTTTTTTAGGAAATGGCTCCACGACGCGCTGGATCGAGATGAGGAGGCAATCCCTCCGAAGAACTCTAATTAAATACGAAACTGACACCGTCACCACCATTATTTTTGCAATACCCATCTGAGGAAAAAAGGGAGTACATTCCAAACCCGAGCACCTATCCGAAAGATATAAGACTCCGCTTACCCTTACTCGAAAGCCTGGAAAAAGGGAATGTCTTAGCATGTTGGGAGTCCGAGTGACAAAGTCTGTTAACTGCAAGTACATGCAAGCACTCGAAATTAGAGATGACGTGAATCGACTCTTTCTGGTTTAGTTTTTCTTTCTCTCTATTTTCTTTTAATTAAATAATTATTTCACTACAAAAAAATAGTAGTTTACCGAGGGATTTTTCCCTCGGTTTTTGAGTTACCGAGAGAAATAATCCCTCGGAAAAAAGGTCCTCGATAAAAAAACTTCAGAGAAAAATTTTTCCTCGGAAAATTTTACAGAGGGATCATTCCCTCAGTAAATTCCCCCGCGCCTCCCTCAGAAAAACTGAGGGAAAACCGAGGGAAGGATACCCTCAGAAAAACCGAGGGGAGGATACCCTCGGAAAAATCGAGGGAAAACCGAGGGAATATTGCCCTCGAAAAAACTGAGGGAATATTTCCCTCGGAAAATCTGAGGGGCGGCTACCCTCGAGGGAAGATTGCCCTCGGAAAACCGAGGGAACAAACCCCTCGGAAAAACTGATGGATAGCTCAACTCTCGAAAAAATAGAGGGGAGTCAACCCTCGATTTTTCCCTTAGTTTTTTGAATTTCCAAGGGTATTTCCCTTCGGTTTTTTCATTTTTTTAAAAAATATATTTTAAATATTAATTTTAATTCCTGATTATTTATTAAAATACCTCAAAAATATATAAAAAAAATCATTAATGAACAAATAAATGAATAAACCAATTATTATAAAAATATTTGGAGATTTACAATTATTAAATTTGTTCGACAAAAGTGTTTAGTAACAAAGTTTATAAAAATATAAAACTGCCCTATGACGGGGGAGGCTGCTGCGGAGGGTACTGCTGGAAACGAGCTAACAGCTCAGCCATCTGGGCGTTCATCCGCTCCTAAAATGCCTGCTGCTCCTGGCGCTGCTGCTCATGTAATAGCTCAGACTCCCGGCGCTGTCGCTCAGACTCGATGTATCGCTGCTCCATCGCCTCCTGAACTCGTCTCGTGGCCTCCAACTCCTCCCTCTACACCTGAGCTGCGCCTCGGGCTGTCTCACGTGGATCCTATAAGACTGGGAAGAGGAGGAAGAAGAGCTTCCTCGGAAATCCTTCACTGCAGCCACCACCTTCCCGTACGAGCCGGTGCCGTAGAATCGCCTCTTGCTCGAGCCGACGACGTCGAAGAAAACCCGATCAAGGTCAACCTCGCTATCCTCATCCTGGGAAGACGCATGTGCCTCCTCCAGATGTCGCTCGTACTCCGCCTGAAATACAACTCGTTAGTAAATTCTACATTAAAACCAAAGAACAAGTTAAAAATAAGAAAGAGACTCACATTAGTATTATTGGATCTCGCACCGATCCACGTGCCGTCGTCCTTCATGTGCGTATGTACAAAACCCCTAATTATGCAATTATTTCTAAATTGAACCCTAATTATAAACTATTCCTAAATTGAACCCTAATTATGTAATTATCCCTAAATTCAACCCTAATTATGTAATTATTCCTAAATTGAACCCTAATTATGTAATTATCCCTAAATTCAACCCTAATTATGTAATTATTCCTAAATTGAACCCTAATTATGTAATTATCTCTTCAACCCTAATTATGTAATTATCCTTATATCCAACCCTAATTGAAAGATAATTATGTAATTATCCCCTAATTTAATCCTAGCTAGGTAATTATGGCTAATTGAGTCATAATTATATACTTAACCATAATTATGTAATAAAAACTGAGGTTTAGTCCTAATTAGTAATTAATTCCAAATTAACCCAAATTTCAAACCCTAATCTCTAAACAAACATTAAACCCTAACTTGAAAACAAATTATATAATAATTACTAAACAACA
>BMAC01000100.1:1570130-1587242 GCA_014905375.1 Phtheirospermum japonicum | reverse complement strand
ATTTATTTAAGTCAGATATATCAATTTAAATACAAAAATCATCAACACAAGTTCATTGTTTGAGACACATATTTATCACTTACACACATAAATTCATCGATTTGAATTTAAATTCATGAATATAAGTTGTATGTAATAATTTTTCGATCCAGTAAAATTTACATCACCTCCATAAAATTACCGTATAACGAAATGATACTGTAATAGTAATATATATATGTGTGGAAATAGGAATTTGAGCATTAAGATTTCAAAATCATGAACAATATTCACTTTACCTGTTAGCTTAAAATATCTAGGCTTTGTTTATTTTGTGATTGAAGAGAGCTTTAGGTAAATGATGATTGATAAATATTTTGGGAAAATGTGTAAATTAGTAGAATAATATATCGAAAATAATATTTATTAGTGTTGAAGAAAAGATTTTGGAAATACTAAATTTCAAAAACTGATTGATAGTCGTTTGAAATATTAATAATTCGTACTCATACTAATAATGTAATTGATTTGTTAAGCAAGAACCATCATGTATTAGCTGACTAACACATGGACTTGCACATGCATAAGTAAACGAATTCCAAAATAAATAGATAAATAAATGAAAAATTGCAGAGACGGTATATCAAGTTTGATAAGCAACAACATAGACATGACAACTTATCTACCTATTCGTCATTATTGTAGATGTGACATGAAATTATTATATATATATATATATATATATATATGAGCCTGCATGGCATTGGTAAGAGCATAATATTCCATAGTTTTCTGTGGCAAAAATTATTCCATCGTACGTTACTCTGAAAATTGTTGAAAAGCAAATATATGAAAGCATATCGTTGCTTAACGTACCACGCTTGTTTTCATAAATATCTCCGCACTACATGTCGCCAGCACTCCAAATCTTGAATTCGCGACTTGAAAATTTAAAAGTTAAATACTTAAAAATAATATTTTATAATTAAATAATTAAATATTATAATATACTATCATCCATTTTTTCAAATATTATTGGACATCAATTACAAAATAATAATACATTATCATCCACTTTTCAGATATGAATTGAAATCTACAATAAAAATATAAAAAATTGTGAATCCTATAATAAAGAAGAATTTTTAGTATTCATAAAATTCTAAATACCCTAGGATTTTGAATACCATAATCTAAAATCCCAACGAATACTTGTACAAAGATGCCCTAAGTTATACCATAATCTAACTATATTTTTCTTTTTCTATACTCATGTTTCTGAAGTTGAACATGAAGGAATCGTTATTATAAAAATTTAAATCTCATTAAGCAAAATAATAAGCAAGCATGTTGTTCGGTCAAAAGTCGGTTGTACACTCACAACACACACACACACAAAAAAAAAACAGATTCGCCGACGGTCATATCCGTCGGTAGTCCATCGATAAACTATTTACTGACGGATAACTGTCGTCGGTGAAACCTCTATTGATAATTCCAATTGCCGGTGAATATTTGACCCGTCGGTAAATCCCGACGGCTTTCCGACGGTAATTTGTCGCCAGTAAGTTACCGTCGGCATTCCTATTTTTATGATATTTACCGACGGAAATGATGCTCGTCGGGAAACAGGTTTTCCCGACGTAAAATTTTCCGTCGGGGAATTACTTAAAAAATAAAAAACAAATAAAATACTATTTAATATTAACGACGGACGTGGGCCGTCGACAAATTATTTATATTTTTTGAAATATTATTTTTATTAATTGAAACAGTGAACCTATTTGGTTTTTCTCATTCACCTATTTACAAAAAAAATAAAAAAGAAATACAAATGCAAAATAAATTAAATAATATAAATACGAATCATAATCGAATGAATTCGACAATAGTAATTCAAAATGAACTCTACAAAAATAACGCATCTCGATGAATCAATCTAACCACCATGAGGGGGAGGAGGAGGAGGCTGTGCTCCCATCGCGACCATCGCGGCTCTAATACGCTCCTCATCCTATCGCTGGAGGCATAAATGGACTCTAAACCTAAACTCAATCCCAATTGCATAAATGACGCCTAATTTCCTAAATTCAAACCCAATTAAAAATATAACATGAAATTTGAATTCAAATATTAGCACACCTTAATTTGTGATGGTACAAGTGCTCCGGCGGCAAACTCTGGAGTATACTCCATGCGGCGGTGAACTCCGGCACCTTGGCGGTGAAAATTTCGATTTATCTCTCTCTCTTTTTTCTCTTTTTGCTTTGCAAAACGCGAATGAACAGTCTGCCCGCTAGGATGCTATTTTATTGTGTTTAATGACGGACATCTTTTCATCGGTAAATCCGTAGGTACATTAAATGCATCGTTACCGACGCCACAATCCATCGGTAAATTAACCGTATTGCCGACGGCTATCAGCCCGTCGGCAAATTAAAATCTGATTATTTTTGTAATATTGCCAACGGCTCGTTATCCGTCGGCAAATAAAAAATCAATTTTATATAATTATTGTCGATGACTACCTTGTCGTCAGCGATAAAAAAACTATTTTTTTTATTTAATATTACTGACGAACATTTTTCGTCAACATATTGGGCGGACTAAATTGCCGCCCAATTGCCGAGAACTTGCCAACGAACAGTTCTGATGAGGGACAACTTCCGTCGGTATGTCATCGGTAAGTTTGGTCACCGGTGATGCCGTTGGTAAGACCGGCACTTGCCGACGAGTTACTTTCCGCTGGTAATCTGCGTCGGCAATTACGTGTTTTTTTGTAGTGACTATTTTCTGTCGTTTTGTCTACAGTTTTTTTTTCTTATATAATATATTTTGTTTGAATCCATTATTTCTCTTCAGTAACTATATATATTATCGACCTGAAGCTTATTATATTAATTGTGTTGAATCTTCACTCGTTAAATTTTTACTTAATTATATTTTAATCATTGTATTGGTCCATACGTGTTGCGGTCTTCTCGGTCGATTCCGATTTATCAAATTCTGGTGCATCCCAGAATTAGAGACGAATGGAACATTAATATGTGTTATTTTTCACTTAGGTTTGAAACTTAAAAATTTTGGATTGCTTTAAACCAGTAGCATGCTCTCCATAAATATAAAACTTAACTCTATATAGTTAAATAATATTTGTTATTCTATAATACTATTATTCTATAAAAAATAATAAAGTGTGATTAACTTATAAATAATTATTTCATAAATCAGAAAAAATAAAGTATTATATAAAAAACTACAAAATAAAAAAATATTAGAAAAATGAAGTGTCGGACCACGAAATTAAATGAAAACTTTTGTAAATAAAATATAAAATATTATAATATATCACCAAATAAATCTCAAAACTTGAAATTAGAAAATTTTACATAGTAAACTATTGTGTCAATATTATAATTATTTAACCAATATAAAAAAAAACTTAAAATATTATAGAATAACGATATAAGTTGTTAAAGAATTACAAAGTAAGAAATAAATATGAAAAACAATTAAATAACTATTCTATGACATTATCATTCTATAATAATATAATAAAGTGTTAGAATAGAACCCAAATGGCATACAGCTGGATGTTGTTTGGCATGACACAGTGAGTGAGAGCTGGTGCTTTCATTACAACTGGGCTGGTACAGACATCTGTGGTCACACTCATTCATTACTTTGTCCGTTTTCTAAATTCTCATGTTTTCGGAACTATTAATTCAGCCCACAAAAACTAAGACCGAGAAAAACGAGACCCTATTTTGTACGTCTTCATTTTATTTCCGTTGATATTTTCAACTTTTAATTCAATGATTAGGAAACCAAAACATAGATAGATATTGAGTTTGAGATGATTTTAATTCTGTCATGTCCAAATGAAATACCACCTCATTTTCACAACACTTTTTAGGGGCAAAAATATCTTGGCTCTTATTATTCATTTAGGACCATATCTTAATTAATTTTTAAGTTTCGTTTCCATTCTCCCTGTTTAGAGTTTTAGGGGTAAGTTTTCTTTTTCAGAGTACAAATTGTCAGTTGTCTCTTTGAATTTGGAGTTTTGTATGAAAATCAAGTATATTGTTGGGCGAATGGTTTGATTGAATTAAGTGTGTGTGTGTATTTGAAGAATATATTTGGTATTTATATTCATTTTATGAGAAACTACATGTAAAGGTCAGTTGGAAAATGACGTGTTCGACTTTACGCTAGAATTGTAATTTTAATAATAAATTATTAAAATATAAGAGATGTGATATATTTATAATAATGCTTTGTTGAATTAAAACCATGCGCGAGTCCGTTGACGGGAAAGTATATCCATGAGACATATCTCAAAAAAAAATATATAAATATATATATTATTAATTTTTAGTTTTGTAATTATTGGAACTTTTACTCGTGTTCTAAAAATCTTTTACTTGCTTGTTTGTGTTGAAGGTTTCAGTATCTCTTTGGTGAAATTGATTCGAGTAGTTGATATTTGATAGATGGTTGTAAAATACTGATGATAAATTAAAGTAATTAATTAAATATGAGATTTACCAATATACACATAATTGGAAGATCTGAAAAAAAGTAATATACATAAAATTAATAAAAAATATACAAATAATAATAAATAAAGACTTTTTTAAAAATATTTTAAATTTAAGAGAAAAAATAAAAACAATTATACCAAAATAAACGATAAATAAAAAAGTTCTTATGTATATAAATTATACTTATGTAATACTATAAAATAATATGTTAGTAATGAAAAATAATATTTTTATAAAATAAAATTTCCTAAGAAAATATAAACTATGATACCAAAATAATTGCTTTGATTATGTCTAAAAATAATATTTATGTAATACTATAAAATAATATGTTAGTATATGAAAAAAAATATGTTATAAAAGAAAAGGATAGGAAGAAAAAAAAAATCTTCTCCAAGCAGCTATCAACTTATTAGAAAAAGAATACGGATTATACTTTTTTTTCGAAACGGGGCTTTTAGACCGTTTCAACTGTCAAGATTAATTAAAAACTATTACCAAACAGTACAAATGAACTAATTAGGGGTGAATAAAATACCAGCTACTTCGAACAGCTCAACCAAACTGCATATTAATTTTACTTTAGGTGATATCTCCTAAGTTTTTGTGTTTTTTTTCCGGTTTTGGTATAACAATGTTGAGATATATGATTTTTCATACATTTTACTTTAATATGGGCCTTTTCATTTGGAGATAATGATGATATTATGATATCTATAATTATAACATTAATTATCATTCTTAATTTGCTTAAAACAAGCTATCACGACGGATAAAATGTTACCCGCGGGGTGGTATAATATTGAATCATTACTAATACATATAATGTATTTGTTAAAAGAAAAAAAAATACTACCCCAACCCACCAGCCCGCCGGCGGCGATTTTTGCCAGTTTGAAAGTTTTTTCGTTTATTTTTTTGGACCAATTCTTTTTGAAACATAAAATAAGAAATTTAACTAAAATGTGATCATTATTTGTTACTAAGGATGAAATTTTATAACTTTTTCAAACATAAAGTAAGAGATTTTCATTATAAAGTAAGAATTCTTTGTCATCATAACGTAAGAAATTATTTAGTGTGCATCAAGTAGAAAATACATAAAAATATTTTTCTATCAAATAATTTTATTTTTATTTTTTGCAACAAAAAAAAGACTTGTATTTAATAATTAAAAAATATATAACAACATTTGCACATTAAGTAAGAGATATTTGAAATTAAGTAAGAAATTTTGAACATTAAGGAAGATATTTCTGGACTTATAGTAAGATTTTTCTTGCAAAACAAATATTAACATATCTTGCCGGAAATTTTCCTATCGTTAGTAAAAAAAAATGGCCAAGAAAAAAAAAAGTCCTGCCGGAAAATATTTCAGGGGGCCATTTTTTGAATAAAAAATAGTTTGAAAGTTGCAAAGAGCAAAACTCGCTTACTTTGGGTTGTTAATAACAACAAAAAATAAAACATACCATAAAAGCGCGACAAGTACAGGTGACAAAGAGTTTTTTTCCAAAAAACTATTTGTAAAGTATCATATGAGATTTGTTATTTACAACCTATGTTTAATATTTTGTGGAATAGCCACCAAAATGGTGCGTACATATTACACGCGCATGAGTCTATGACTTTTTGAACGAAAAATAAGATGGATATTGCATTTAACAAATATTGTGTTGGGAAATTTAATTATAGGAATTTCCTTATTTTTCTTTTGTAGTTATTTGCCTTTCTTGGGCACAAAATATATTAGGACACAAAGTATTTTAGGACTCTAGATTTCTTTCCTAGTTGGAGTCTAGAACTTTATTTAGTTTCCTAAGTACTTATCTAACTTGTTTAACAAGAATAAGAGTCTTGTTTATTATAAATATACGGACGTAGCAATTAAAAAGTAGAAGAGGGGACGTAAGATTCTTTGGAGAATAACACGGACGCACGCTGCATTCAAGAGAAGAAATCGGAGAACTTGTCTCGACGATTTCAAGAAGTAAGAACACAGAGCGTCAGTCATACTTGGAGGTGGAATTCGGATCAAGAGTTCTTCAACGTTGCGTAACCAATGAAGGAGAATATATCTTACGGCAACAAGTATTTTCGTATCGAGTTTGATACAATTGTTTCATATATTACTTAGTACTTTGTAATTGATCTTTGAACGATAAGTAATATAGTTTACGGGTTTGTATACCCAAGTCCGTAAGAACGTTTTCTTACGGGTTAAAAGTTTTATCTATGTGTTTAACTTAATTTATCCGCTGCGTTTATTTTTATCTATTTTTTTTAATATGTTCAGTAAATCGATGTTGGAAGTGGTGTTATATCACCAGTCACAACATCTTCTATCTGCATAAGAAATTTTATTTTCTTTGAAATTAGAGAACTACAAAACTACAATTGGTACCAGAGCAGGGTACTTAACTCTAAGTATTTCGATCCTTGTTTTGTAGATTCGACATGATGGACGCTCAAGGGAATCCAAGACCTCCAATCCTCAATGATAGTGAAGTTCAATGCCATGAGTGCAAGGGTTGGGGACACTATAAAAATGAGTGTGCAAATACGTTGAGGAAGAAAAATCTTATTTCAAAGGAGTTTGATGAAGATGGAAGCGACTCTGACTCACCTGAGTCAGTACCTGCACTTTTTGCTCATGTTGCCTGGGATGACGACTTTCGAGTTCACAACATCAATTCCAACACCCTGTGCCTAAATGCTGAGGTTGAAGATTCTCACGACGAATATAAAAAATTGTGCGTGGAGTATGATGAGCTGTTTGCCAAATGGGGCAATCAGGTTTTAAAAGTGAAGACCCTTATGATCAAGGTTGAAAAGCTTACTCATGAGGTAGATGATCAAGTAAAGATCATTACACGGTTGGAAACCTCTCTTACAAGAAAAGATTCGAAATTGGGACGAGTAAGGGCTGAGCTAAAAAAGGTTCAAGATACAATTTCAAACTTCAACAAGGGAAAGACAAAGCTAGATGAAATTTTAGAGATGTCATATCCAGAAACTTCAAGGCATGGAATTGGTTACAAACCGGAGGAAAAATCGCATCAAGTCAGCCACAACCAAGAGTTTTTCAAGCGCCATAAGAAGAGAAGAAGGCAGTATGTTTGCCATCACTGTGGCGATCATGGCCACATTCGCCCCTTTTGCTGGAAGAGAATTGGGAAGAAAAGTCATTTTCACAGGATCAGCCAAGATGTTGGGACTCATGACAGGACTGGTGTTGTCGTCACCAAAGGCAACACCAAGACCAGACAAGTCTGGGTCAGAAAGGGCGAGGTCAAGTGTAACATGATCTATACATCTCTGAATTCTCATGTTCCAGGAGCATGGTACTTCGATAGCGGTTGCTCCAAACACATGACCGGCTCGGAAGATCTACTTTCCAACATTGTCAAGTCTCAAGGAGGAAAGGTGAAGTATGGTGGAGGTGAAAATGGTCAAATCATTGGTCAAGGAACTCTTCATGTCCCTAGTATTACAAAGCTTGAGAATGTGTTGCTAGTGGAAGGTTTAACGGCGAACTTGATAAGTATAAGCCAACTATGTGATGGTGGTTTTAATGTCAAGTTCACCCGTGAAAAATGTGAAGTTTATGATGAAAGCAATGCACGTATCCTCACTGATCAGAGGACCTCTGACAATTGTTACCAAATAATTGGTGATGTGTTTTGCAGGTACAAGATTGTGAAAAGTTTGATTAAGGATAAAGCTGCTGTTGCAGGAGGTGACGGGTCTGGTGACATGTCACCGAACCCAACACCAACTCAGGTTGCTCCAGAATCAGACTCAGATTCAGAGAAGATGTTTGCTCTTGTAGCTCGCATTAAATCGATGGTAAAGTTTGTTTTCTTGTCAACTAACTGTTCTCTTTTTCGAGAGTCTTTGTTTCTTGCCAAAATAAAGCCCAAGCATGTAGAGGATGCTCTTAAAGCCGAATACATTACTTCTGGAAGTGCATGTACGCAACTTATTTGGATGAACCAGATGATTGAGGACTACGGTCTTCATAGCAGTATTTTGACCGTACTCTGTGATAATACAAGCGCGATTGACATCTCAAAAAATTCAGTTCAGCACTCTCGTATAAAACACATTGACATCAGGTATCACTTCATCCGAGACTTAGTTGAGAGAACGATAATAAGTCTTGAACATGTTGAGACGGACAGTCAGCGTGCTGATATATTCACAAAAGTATTAGATTTAGAGATCTTCTATCGTTTGAGAAGAGACCTCGAAATGTGCATTGTCTAGTCCATATTGGGTTTGATGTTATGACGCCCAAAGATGTCATCAGTCATAACATCTGTATAATTTGCATGCATTTTTATTTTCTTTTTCATACATCATACGAATGCATTGAGTCTGATTTAAAGAGAAATAAGGTCATGTGTTGTAATAAAAGTGATGACAAAAAGACTGACCTCTTCGATTAGGTGATTGTGGAACTTTCCCTCAAAAACAGGTTTTCTCCCAGGTCCAAAAACAAAAGGTGTTAACAACAATTGCTGAAGATATAATAATCCTCTTCAAATCTTAAAAAGATGAAGAAAAACAAGACTAAAGGTCTGATCTTTAAATTTCACCTTATTGAGCGATTTTGACGTTGTCATTAACTTGGGTTAAGGGGTTTGTTTTCATTGACTTCACCTTATGCAATGTTGGGTCTAATGTCATCAGTCATGAAAAGCAACACCGATCAAAATCTCTAAAAATCTTTATGTGAATTTTTTTTAAACCTTTATAGGTCATACTTTTAGGCATAATTTAAGACATTCATATTTTGTGAATTTGCCTATATTGCTGAATGTTCCGTTTCTCGTGTTTGCTTCTTATTCTGACGTCTCTTGATTTTTTTTGAGGATGTAGTTATTTGATTGTTTCAGTGGCGTTGTGATCGGCTGTGCTGGGCAGGTAATATGAGATTGATATGAATTTTGGATTTGTCACTTTGTACGTTTTTTATACGGCTTTGGTGATGGTTCAATTTGCCAGCTAAAATTCGATTTTTCTATGTTTATACRTGGATTGGATAGTGGAAATCATGRGCGGTTTAGTCTGAAATCGWGTGTCTTATTTAGARATGGAGTTTCCTTTCTCTCAATTTTACTGCCTACGGCACTCGTTTTGTTTTGTGGTTGTTTCCAATCTCTTGCAGAATGTCGAATTCACCATCACCAAGCAAAGTTCCGGAAACAGACACTGCATCTGGATGAAAAGAAAAATCCACCCAAAGTCCAAGACGAAAAGTTCTAAAGCTGCCCAAAAATTTCATGATGGTTCTGATGACATGTCACCGAAACCAACATTGCCCAGTGCCGAACCAATTCCTTTCCCTAACTCCGATTCTGACAATGTTCCATCTGCCAGTGCACCGATGTCTGCAGCTGCCTCCGACCACTCTGCTAGCTCTGATGAAGCTCCGTCTCAAGCCGTCGAGATTGAAGACATGGAACCAATCTCCACGAGGTTCTTAACGAGTGAAGCTAAGGAACTATTCTTAGGATTTCAGAACTGAGGCATGATTGCTGAGCGCCGGATCCCCGTTGATATTTTCATGAAGCAGAATCTGACTACCTTCTTAGGCACTGTGGCGCCTCTTCGAACTGGTGTCATGTCTGGTGTTCCCAACATCAGTTCCAACATGGTCCATTTTTTGGTTCCGGTGGTGCAAGCACAGTTCCAGGCGCTTTGGGACTCATTTTTTGAGGTCCTTTTGCTTTCAAAACAAAAAGGGGAAGAAGATACCAATGTAGAAGACGCGGGAGCGGCTGGTTCGTTTTGCACAAGAAAGAGGACTCGTACTTCTAGTTCGATCTTATTAAGGGGGAGATTCAATTAAGGGGAGTTTTAATTTAGGGGGAGTTTTTAGTCCATTGGATTTTTATTGCGCGTCTAGGTTATTTTGTCCAAAAAGGCAAAAGGAGGAGATTGTTGGGAAATTTAATTATATGAATTTCCTTATTTTTCTTTTGTAGTTATTTGCCTTTCTTGGGCACAAAATATATTAGGACACAAAGTATTTTAGGACTCTAGATTTCTTTTCTAGTTGGAGTTTAGGACTTTATTTAGTTTCCTAAGTACTTATCTAACTTGTTTAACAAGAATAGGAGTCTTGTTTATTATAAATATACGTACGCAGCAATTAAAAAAATAGAAGAGGGGATGTAAGATTCTTTGGAAAATAACACGGACGCACGCTGCATTCAAGAGAAGAAATCGGAGAACTGGTCTTGACGATTTCAAGAAGCAAGAACACAGAGCGTCAATCATACTTGGAGCTGGAATTCGGATCAAGAGTTCTTCAACCTTGCGTAACCAACGGAGGAGAATATATCTTACGGCAACAAGTATTTTCGTATCGAGTTTGATACAATTGTTTTCATATATTACTTAGTACTTTGTAATTGATCTTTGAACGATAAGTAATATAGTTTTCGGGTTTTTATACCCAAGTCCGTAAGAACGTTTTCTTACGGGTTAAAAATTTTATCTCTGTGTTTAACTTAATTTATCTGCTGCATTTATTTTTATCTATTTTTTTTAATCTGTTCAGTAAATCGATGTTGGAAGTGATGTTATATCACCAGTCACAACATCTGCTATCTGCATAAGAAATTTTATTTTCTTTGAAATTAGAGAACTACAAAACTACATATTGTATAGTATAAATTGAAATCTTCAACAAAAAATTTTAAATTGCAAAACTTAAAAACAACTATAGAACAGATAGTAAAAAATAATTTCCTCTTATTCACATAATCTCAACTTATATTAAAAAAAAAAAAAAAAATCAACTTATCATTCTTCCAATAGAAAATTGAAAATGGAAACCCGTTCATACATGCTCTTACTTTTTCAGTTCTACTTTTCCAGGTATATTTCTTTTGTTTTTTACTACTACTTACTTTAGGAATTAATTATAGGGGACTTGTATAACGTCAGACGTTGTCACAGCAGTCCACCCCCATGATGTATTTGTTATTAAAAAAGAAAAGTTTAAGAAAATGAAATTCACAATAATATATACAAGGTAAAACAAAATTGAACTCAAGGTTTTGAACAGTATAAGATCTTGAAAATTATAATTAAGGTGATTAAATAGGCATTCGAGTTTCTTTTTTTGTTTTTCTTTTTATTTTTTGAGAAAACGTTGAGAACCCGAGAATTTGTTGGATTTCAAGGTCTTTTCCAAATCTGTTTAGGGGTTTGATATTTATTTATTTATTGTGAACAAAAAACTGCAAACAATAATAATGGATAAGTTGTATTTATAACAACTCGTGCTAATTATGTCTTCTTCACGTTGATGTTTTTCATATTGTATAATTGTATTAGTTGGGAGAATGATGAAGTGATTACATTAATGTGACAACCCTACATACATGAATTGACTCAACAACATGGGATATTTTAATAAGTATAAAATTAAGGATAAAGCACATTAAAGTAAAAATCTCATAATAAAAATTTGGGACTGTCTTTTACGACATCGGTTACAGATAATTTCCTACTCATATCTGATTGAGGGTGCAAACATCTCCTCCCTTTGCATCGTTATTTACTTTTGAGGTTGAGCGATATGTGATGTTTATGGGTAGGCAAACAAAAATTGGTCACGTAGTTTGGACTACTTGAAGATTTACTCTTCTAAATAAACATTTAAGAATTTTAATACTTGGACACTTGATCCAATTTTGAACTAAAATATGTAGTTTTGTTGAATACTATGTCAAAAATTGGAACTTACGAAACGCCCCACTATTTGCTAGTCTGGTTCGACTCAAACTTATGTTATTTCAAGCTTCCTGGCTTTGGTGCAAAAAAATGCCGGAGAATCATTGAAATTCTCACATTTTACATGTCAATTTTGATGATTTAGTTTGTCAATTTTTCCGTCAAATTACCAAAACCTCTAAATTTCTTGATAACATAAGCAACCAATGGTCCTAGTCGTACATACATGTAAATTAGACATGGCCAATGGAACCATTCTGTAGTCAATAGTTCAAAAGCCGATCATGGTCAACGGTTACAGTTCCAGATTTTAAATAATCGTGGAACCGTTATATATATAATATTATATATATATATATATATATATATATATATATATATATATATATATATATATATATAAAAACTAATTTAACACTCCTTGTAGTACACGGGATTAATTAAAAGAAAAACAAATAAATATGTGTGATAATTAGAGAGTTTTAAATTTAAAATAAAAAATCCAAATGATGTATTCTCAACCCATGGATCTTGTACATGTCTATTCAATATATTAATTAATGTAATTATTAAAATAATTTATATTTTATTTTTTAGATTAAACTTACTTATAGTTTTATTTACGTGCTCACAAAAAATCAAAAAATGTCCTCAACCTGTATCTAATCTCCATTTATTAGTTATTATGAAATTATTTTATAATTTTAATATTTATTATTCATTAATAATATTAGTTACATGCTTTGAGAAATTTTAAATTGTAGCGGTATCAAATTAATATTGAAAAATAATTATTATCATCATATAATTTTATATTTTTATGTTTAGATTGAATTCATTACTAATATTTAGCTACATATCTATATTATTGCAAATAAACCCTAATTTAGCTATATAAGATATTTGAAATTCTAAAAAATAAAATTATTTTAACTTTTATTTTAAATACAACTTATTTAAATATTTTCATAATTAATATTTTTTTCAATTTAAATTATTTCATATGTAATTTATCTTTTAATAAAATAAATAATTTAATTTTTTTTACTAATTATAAATGACTTATTTATATTTTTATATTAGGAGAATGAAAAATAAAACATTGAATTAAATAAAAAATATTGAATTAGACAAAATATTATAAAAGAAAAATATTAAATTAGTCAACATATAATAAAAGTAAAAGATTAAATTAGTCAACATAAAATAGAAAGAAAAATATTAAATTAGGTATATGTTAGGCATGGATGACACATAAGCAAGCGAACCACCATAATTTTTTATTTGTCGAATGAAGCATGCGAAACAGACACATAAGTTAGGAGGAATTTTGTATTGACATATAAAGGTACGTGTATATATATATATATATATAGAGAGAGAGAGAGAGAGGATTAGGTTCAAATGAAAACTATGTCATTATATGTGAACCTAGGATCTATTATGGGCCTTATATCTAATTAAATGGATGGATCAGATTTTTTGTGTATTTCCTTACTTGATTAAAAGCATTAGGATTGTCTAATAAAAGGCACTACTGGTATATAATAAAAGCACTAGTTCGCAGGTTCGCATATAATGACATGATTTTATATATATAGGGACGGGTCCAGGATCATAAATTTCGGGGGGCCACTTATTAAGAAGAACAAAAATATTTTTGTGTCACACTGTATAACAAAAAATAAGCTCGACGAAAAATAATATACTTTATCTTTAGCCGGTGAATATTCCAACTAAGGAAATAGTTCATACCAATCGGGATTGAATCCTCGAGGATGGTCAATATTATTGTTTAATGGAACAATTTTCAAGAATAGGTTGATATCAGATTCAATAAGCTCGACGAACCTCTTCCTTTTGGTTAGGAAGGTACTCTCATATTTATCGACGCAATCTTTCACGTTCCAAGGAATTGAGATCAAGCTCTTCACATTCTGTATTTCTTAACATTTTCTAAGGAGTTTCATATGGAGAATCGTTGTTATCTAAGACTGGAGATGAAGTTATAAGAATAGTTGAGTATAATTCGTTTGTTCTTTTTTCTTGAAAAGTAATTATCAAGCGTAGCCGATTTTCCCATTTGAAGCAAATAAATCCTATCGAACAATATAACTATCAATTTTATCAGAAAATAAGTCTCGAAACTCCTATTGAACATAAATAGCAATGATCACAAAAAATAAAATAAAATTATAAAATATGATCAATCAACCAATAAATCAATCCATATTTCATAACAAGATTCAAAAACAACATTTAATAGTCATTCATCTCAATTTCTCAATTCTCAATGGATTGAAAACAACATTTAATTCTCAATGGATAAATAACATTTAATAGTCATTCATCTCAATTTCTCAATCCTATGGATTGAAAACCCGAATTTCATCTAAAAACTCGACCAACAAATACCAATTAATATTTATTCATCTCAATTTTCTCAATCCATTGTAAGCCCGAATTTTATAAAAATCGACCCAAAATAATAAGCCCAAGATATAAGATTTTTTTTAGAATTAAAAAAAAAAATTAGAAGAGATATTCGAATACACATACCTAAACAATGGAAAGACGACACCTGAATGTTGAGCGTTGCGTTATTTCTTTTATTTGGCGTGAGCAAAAAAGTTCTTGAAATATATTTTGGTTTTATTTCCTTCTTTTTTGGTGTTCCTTTTTTTTAAAAATTCTTTCTTTGTTGTTGCTTTTGGTTTAAGTAATATTCTTTTTTTTGTTTGTTTGTATATGTAGCCGTCTTTCTATTTTTTCTCTTTTCTTTTTCTTTTCCAGGTTAAAAAAGTGCAGAAAAGTAGTAAAAGCTAAGATTCGAACCCTGAATCAATTAAAAATCCAATGGAATCAACTTACCGCTGGACCAACTCTTTTATTTGAAATCTTGTGGAGGCCATATGTTATATAATTTTCATATAAAAATTATACCTATATAATAGTATAATTTTTGGAAATTTTTTGTAGCGGCCATGCCCCCCCCCCCCCCCCCCCCCCCCCCCCCCCCCCCCCCACAGTACTTTTTAAAATCCGCCCCTATATATATATATATATATAATTTAAATGGTGTGAAATAAATAAAACCAAAAAAATAGACGGTTCTGGTTAAAATTGAAACCGGCGGAAACAGATGGTTTTTGACAATTTCGTGTCAAATTCAAATGAAATTCTTATTCATTTGAGACCATTTTGCATCTTATGCCTGAGAAATTAACATTAGAATCGATCAGGTTTCTGTTCAGGTACTACTAACAATGGAATTAGCAAGAATCCAAAAAAAAAAAACAACATGCTGAACTAAGATAATAACAAGTCACAACTGTCAAAATTTCAAACCAAGTTTATGTAACACCAATGAAGGGTAAAAATGAATCTTCAACACCAATAATAAAAACAAAAACTATAATCATTTCATATTTCATCATATCTTCCAAAGGACAAATGATGTCTATAAATCTTCAAAACAAAAGAATACATCACCAAGTGAAATAATAACCTGACCAGAACAGAACAGCTTACATAATAAAGAATCAAAGAATGTAAAAGAAAAAACCCGAAAATCCAACGAATCCTATAAGACTTCATGAACGTGTATCGTTTTTTCTTACCCCTACCCGAAAAACAAATGTTATCTGCAACATAGAATAAAAGAATGATAACAAATTTCCCTACCCTACAAAGAATTTAATTACTCCCTATTCGTATAATAACAAATGAAACGAATTCAAAACATTTCAACTCCGCTGAGAATAAGACGAACCCGCCACATCATCAACCGGTGTCCATGCCGAGACCGTATAAAGCGGCTGATCCAACCACCTCAACGTAACCGACTCGGACCCACTTCGTTCGACTCCATACTCCTCACACCCGTACATCCTCAACAACATCCGTCCCTGAAACAACTCCCTCTCATCAATCCCCATGCTCCGAAACCCACCCCCCTCCATCACCTCCCGCCACCTGTCGGAAATCTGGTGCCTCTCCAACCTCTCCCGCCCCTCGCACGCGATAACATTCCGAATCTCACGCCCGAACATCTCCTCGATCTTGACTCGAACTGGGCTTTCCGATGCCAGGCCCGAAGAGTCCACCGCATCGAAAACTGCCGAATAGTACCTCAAAGAATTACAAAGCCTCGCGTCCAACCCGACCTCATTGTGGGCCCCTTCCTGCTCGGCCATAACGACCGTTTCGGGCTTCGTGCTCCGAATCAACCCTAAGAAGTCCCGTATTGTTCGGCCCGAACTATCGTAAAGTAGTTTATGAAGCTGAAATACGCAGTTTACAGCAACAGTCTCTCTCTCCTTGACGTGGAGCATCCAAAGCCGCACGTCTTCCAACCGATCGACGACCGGATGGAACTCAAAATTCAGATTCAACGCCTCTGCAAAGCCCGAAAGGCGATCTCCCGTCTCAATTAATTCCTGTTTCGATTCGCCTATACCTGTTATCCTCACGTGGCTGGGAGGATTAGTTCTTGAAGCTAAACTCTGAAACAGACTCGGCCATTGAAGCCCGTTCTTCACGTCGAAGTCGATTATGTGCACCCTGTCTTTTCCCTCGAACGCTCTCAACAAAATCTCGTTAGACGTGAAATGGATGAATTTTGGAATCGGGCTCACTTGGTTTAAGAGCCTCAGCGATAAGCCGCTGTCTTCGTCAGCCCGGTCGAGCTCCCGCGGGGCGGTGACGTGGAAAACGTGGGGCCACAGCCTGGCGGCCCGGAGAGATAAGGCCTCGGTGAAATAGGCTACGAGGCGGTGCACTGGGGAGCCACGCGGAGAAGCAATCTCACCGAGCCTGGATAGACAGTGGTTAG
>BMAC01000100.1:1552833-1567610 GCA_014905375.1 Phtheirospermum japonicum | reverse complement strand
ATTTAATGCATCATGTACTATACAAAATTTTGAAATTATTATAAAACGGGGTAAAAACTTATATACATCATGTACTATACGCGTTTTTTGAGTTTGCATCCTAACGTGTTTTTTGTAATTTAATGCATCATCTACTATACAAAATTTTGAAAGTGTATCATGTACTATACAAAATTTAGAAAAAACAAAGGTACAAAAAAATATATATTATTTATTTCTGGTGAGACTAGGCGAGAAAATATGCCGGAACTAGTTTTATTAAATAAATAAAATTTATTATTTATAAATAATAAATTCGGTGAGTTTGCATATTTAATAAAAATATGCCGGAACTAGTTTTATATAAATAATAAATTCGCAGGAACTCACCTAAAGTATACGGAGGATGCACTTTCAAAATTTGTGAAGCACATGATGCATTAAATTACAAAAAAAACGTTAGGATGCAAACCCAAAAAACGCGTATAGTACAGGATGGTTACAATCTTTTTCCTTATAAAACGTGTGAATAATACACCACCACCACCAATCACTCAAAATTCATATATTCACTCAGCGAAATATAGTAGCCTTCCCAACTTCTAACAGGCATTTTGTATGAAAAGCGAGATACAAGACCCCAAAAAAGACTAGTCAAGTACGAAGTCGCACGTGCGCAAAATAAAATCTGAAATGAATTTTCAGCACCAGGCTTATATGGCAACTCCTTGAATTACCTTCCCGGGGACCAACAAAAGTACATATGCCAGCACAATGTGAATCAGCCGGTAATTTTAATCTAAGTAGTTTACCGTGTACCAATTAAATCATATAGGGAACCATTTCTGTTGATCAAGTAATGATATCATCCAAACCAAAAGTCACAAGACCCAAGAATCGACCAACATATGAAAGACTGAATGCTTGAAAGCTTTACAAGTATAAGCATAATAAAAGGCTAGATCAACTCCATATACAAGGCTTCTTGTTTGCTGCTCAGACCCAGTTCGTGTAGAGACGAGCTACACTCTCCATCACTAAAAGCACGTCGAGGATAAGGCCTCACCTGAACATAAGAAGAAAATTCATGAGTTTCAACACCAAATTACACTACATTTCTGTTGTACACTTATTATTCTACTATTAATCATTCCTTAATAGACTCTGTTCTTTTATCGAAAGGGTTCAAAAGTTAAAAACACTCCCTTCATTCCGTTCTATCTGTTGCATTTTAAAAGAGAATTTGTTACATTACCAAGAAGAATTAAATGCTACTTTTCTAATTTTACCCCTCTAGTCATTAATTCATTTTTTTCATTATAGAAGGGTTAATATGGTCATTTGATATTTATAACTATAACATTAAATACCATTCTTAATTTGTGTGAAATACCCAAAGGGGACAAATAGAGTGGGACAGAGGGAGTGGTTTGCTTTGATGATTAACTGAAGAACCAACACTAAACAAGAAGAGAGTTGGAAAAAGTCTTACCAATCTGTAACTGCCAGGTTTGACCACTCTGCCAACATCAATGAAGTCAAATAGACACTGTAAAACAATCCAGAAAATCCAGTGAGCTAACAAAATATGGAATAAATGTAAAATCTGATTTCACCACTTAAGCAGCACAGGCCACTGTGACATGGATGTCCACACACAGCATTCCCCGGAGGATTAAAGCATCATTCTCAGTCATCAAATTATATTTTTACTTTATCATGTCAAACAAATGAATATAAGTATGTTATCAGGTTGGTTGATTATATAAATAAAACAGAGAAACTCAGGAAAAGGTGAACAGTTTCAAAACATGATACACAAGATGTGTGAAAAATTAAGCATGTGGGCATCTAGCATTGATAATCTAACCCCGGAAATGCTCGTGCGCATCTTAGTACAAAGATTACCTGTAGCTTGTCTGACTTCAGAAATCGTCGTCCTAGCCTATTTCCATCTGGCATTCGCACAAGGATTGTAACAGCATTCTGATCATCTGGTGTTGGCTCCTGAGGAAGGGAAACTTCTTTTGCTGCTAATTGTCTCTCAGTTTCCTGGATAATTATAATAAATAAAAAATTAAGAAAAACAAAAGAAGATGTGTGCTCTTAGAACTGAGGATTTCATACTGCCAAATAGTTTACTATGAAACATTGGAAGCACATTGGATCTTTGTATCACTGAGATATTAAAAACATAACACAACCACTCGAATTGACACCCTAAAATATGAGCTCAAAAGCTGAACATTGGTAGTTGATCACTTTGCCAATTTTCTGCAGAATCAACTTGGTAGTATCGGACAACATAAAAGATATTCAGGAAATGAACTTTCATCCACACTGTCAAAGTTCTCGAAGCATGCTAATGCTACTGTTCTTATGTGGGTAAGACAAAATTTGGCCATAGTGGAGAATGCAGTCATTCTTAGAAACAGCTATAAATTTAAGAGCTCGATTTCGGCATGGATTATAATGCGAGGTTTGGAATTGCCATCACAAAATACTTATAAGAAGTCTACATACCAAACAAAATGAAAAGGCTATTTCGGAAAAGAATTGAGTTCTTTTAGGTCACAGGTCTGGGGTTCACCTAAGAATTATCATAGCCAAAGTTCAGAAAACAAAAAAGCGTTTTTTGTGCTTCAAAAATCTCAAACAATATTAAATCGATTGGATGTTGGGAAGGCAATAGATACTAGTTCCTACTGGACATCACACATATTTTCTCTCAGAAATACACGAAAGCAGGTACTAAATATTAATGTCTCAGTATGACGAGTGACAACTCTGCAAGAACTGTAGTAAAAACCTCATGTTCATTTGATAATTTGGATTAGAACATAGTCAACTAAATGCCACTAAATAATCTTCATCTTGATAAGGCTGCAGTTTCACTATTACCCAAAAATGAAGCTAAAAAAAAATGTGAAGACCATCAAAAGGAGACATTGAACCATTATGATTAGTCTGATGAATGAAGCCAAAGGAGATGTGACAGAATCAGTTCGTAATTATGGTCATACGCAGGAATAACTTAATTCAGTGTACTGCACACGTAACAAGTGCACAAGTCAATATGACACACATATAAATATCCGTACACACAAAGCATCACCTTTCAAAACCAATCTTTCACCGTCTTCATGCAGCTGAATACAGTTTGCAAAATTTTGATTCACAGAAAGGAACAGGGGAAGAGGCAATGGAAGAATAACTTATCTATTCCCAAGTGGGGTTTAGTATCATATAAAAGTGCACAGAAGTCACTTTCTCAAAGTTGACAGAAATAGAAAACTCCATCTAGTAGAAGGTAGCTTCACAGATACAATTATTGACAAAATGATCCTGACAAGGCTAATAAAATATTGTATATTCTCATGCAAGACAAATAATTCTATGAACAAACCCCTATAAAAAAGACGTATATATAGGCTCTCAATAAGTGATTCGAGCTAGTAACCCAAAATCTCCAAAATAAGATACCTCTTCCTCTTGCCGTTTTCTGTGCAGTTCATCCTCTTTGCGTCTCTCTTCTGCCAGAGCAGCTTCAGCTTCTTCCTTGGCCTTCAACTCCTTTTCTCTGTCAGCTAGTAAAGCAGCAATAAACTCGTCGTCCTGCATACAAGTTTTACAGGTTGGTACTCAAGGCAAGCTGTATATTTAGCTAGCACTACACGCTCATAATGAAAACCTGTTGTTCTCGTATCAATCGCTGCGCAGTAAGAGAAGGTGATGGGGGACGAGGTGTACGCCTGGGGTAAGGACCCAATGATGTACTTAAACCATTCTGCATCAGCTGATGAGGTGCATATGGGACACCACCAAACATTGCCGCCTCGAGCATAACGGCTTCATCATGTTCCTCTGATGAGATGCCCCCCCACTTCAAACAAAGAAACAAGAAAATTTCATTGTGCTAATTCACTAAAGAATACATTTCGTTCTTTCCAAATGACATAGAATATGAGTTGAGATTTATAAATAACAACGAAAGAATCACCTCGTCAGACGGGAAAACACTTCTATTTTCCTCCGAATCACGAACATTATCCTGCTGTCGAGGACTTGAAGGTGCGGTTACATCAACTTCTTCAGTATTATTGGCAGTATTAATTGGACCTGAAGACACACGTCTTCTCCTACGCCTAACCAGTGGTTGCTCTTCTAAATCTTCATCTTCGTCTTGCAAGGATGTGCGTCCAGGCTCCAACTGAGATTGCCTACAGATACCAAATGCTTATGTAAGTCCAGTGAATGACATTTTGCAGATGCTAAACTGATAATAGAAAATACTAACCTTCCATTTGAAAGCAATTTACCCGTGTCCTCTGAGGTAGCTGATATCTGACCTACTTCCGAGGGTCCAACCTTCCCTTCCAGTTCCCTAAGCACTTTTTCTTGCTCTGCGGTCTAGATTCAATTCGTTTTCGTGTTAGTTACATCATTTTTATATTACAACAATTGCAGACAGAAGAAGGAAGCAAACCTGCAATGACAACGAAACTGCATGTGCAAGATCTGCATCTTCTCGGTGAGGCTGTGCTGGCTGAGAAGAGAGATCCCTAACATCCTACATAAGAACAAAGATGAACAATATCAAGAATTAAAAACTCAATGCTGATAGCAACTCATACTTCGTAAATATATTTCATACATGAAGATCGTCAGATTGTTGACTTGACATTGCAACGTCCTGCTTGGAAGCCTCAATAGCAGCTCGTATCATTTCTTCTTCTATATCAACCGCATAATCAGGTTCATCCACAATAGTGGGAGCATTTGGTCCAAAAGCATGTGTGATTGGTGCATTTGGTGAAGTTTCGCCATCATCTTCATCATCTACTGTGACTGTTCCACGTATTTCAGGGCCATGTTCATGTGCAGTTTCAGTGACATCTTCAATGGTGAGAGCACCACCAGAATGGCTGGATGCTCCAGTCCCATCTTTCACCTCAATTGGGATCTCCCTCACCTCTCTTGGGTGTGAGACAAATGGTGACTGAACTGGAGCACTATCAATATCAAATATACTTCTGGTGAAGTTGGGATCAAGGAGAGAGAATGGGTTCATCATATCTCTTGCAAAGGGTAATAACGAAGAAGGGGGTCTACGGGACAGGAGTGGTACTGGCTCATCTATGTCCATATCATCTTCTCGGGTGGAGGTAAAAGATGCCCCTTGAGTCCTACATGCAGAAAAAACAAAAATATAACGCACGACGTAAAGATACAATGTTAATAATAGGGTTAATTGCAAAAAGTACCCCTGAGGTCTGGCCCAACTACTGAAAAAAAATACTCAAATTATAAAAATTAAAAAATAATAACCCCGATGTATGAGGGGCAGGGGCTGCTATAAAACTAACGGGAATTCAAAAAAAATTAAAAAAATTGGAGTAAATGGACGGTCATACTTACCCCTACCTATATTTATGGAGAGAGATTTAAACATATAGATGTCAGCACTAGCAAATTCCATTAAATAAACTAACGTAGGAGTAATATGTTAGAATCCAACATCCTCAGGGGTATTTTTAAATTATCCCTAGCAGTATGTCAAATAAATAATATATTGTTCAAAAATACTGGAAAATGAACAATATAAAAAGAAATGGCAAAAAACTAACAGGTTTCCATCCCCTTCGCTGAAATATGCATTGACAGCTCCATTCAGATTGCCCTGATGCTCCTGCTAAGCCAAAGATGTGCTCAAAATTAGAAATTACAATAGCAGAGTAGCTCAAAAATGCCTCAATCCAATTCTTGAAAGCTCTTAAAGAGGAGAGTTGAATAATTACTGCCATTAAAAGTTCAAGAGAAACAACAGAATACACAAAGTAAAGATTCTTCAAATGTTATTTAATATGTTCAACACTCTTCACCAGCAGGGGCGGGAAGGGGTGGGATGGGGTACGAATAACATCAATATTTTTACCGATCATAAAAGTTTAATAAATCAATACAACATGTGTGAACATTGACAGGGAACAGGACAAGAAGGAAGTAAAATCTAGGATGCTAACGTTAATTGACATTTCAAAATCACTTGATGAGAGAATTATCACCAAAAATGGGGCACAAATGACCAACGTTCCAGAACCTCTAGCATAGGAATCGTTTCGCAGAAGTTATTCTCAACTTTTCAACAGAAGATAACATGATAAAACACGAAATAGTCTGAATTTGACATCGGTCCAATTAAGACAATGTCAGGTACTAATGAGGCTATTATAATAAACTTTGGCCTGTCAAACAACCAAAAATGATATGTTCAAGGACAACTGTGTTTTTGATAACCTCGCCCTTCAAAAAAACCATTTTACAGGAAAAGTCAATAAATGTATGTTTCAAGATTATTCACATTAACATCAACGCTGCAAATCTTTTTCACCACCTTTCAGTAGCAATATCCTTTTATGTTAGTTCATTTGTTGCCCACATTTTCTTCTGAAGAGGTACAAACATTTATATCAACCTGCAACTTAATTTAATCATTGTTTACAGCAATATCCTTTTATGTTAGTTCATATACCTCTCATCTTTCTTTCTTGACGTACCATGTATTTAAAACCATTACTACTTTCCCAAAGAAATACTACTTTCTAATCCTCAATGGAAATGCACAAATCAAATCTACCACACTTTTTGATCGTGTAGAATCAACAGTCCTTGATGCTAACATAACACACACAGCACTTACCATACAAGCTCAATAAATTGTTCTCATATAAATAACAACTGGCATATAAAGAATAATCCTCCAAAGTTATACAAATACAAAAAATGAATCACAAAGTCTGAATGGTTCCATTAATTCAGATAGTATTTAAAAATAAAAATAAAAATAATAGAAATCATCAATTTCGCCACCTAATCAGGTTTTCCATTCCTTAGTCCGTCAAGACTGTGAAGTTCACAACTGCTTTCGGAAAAATAAGCAACACTGGTGTCCATTGATTTTAACAATAATAAGTTACCCAATAAACTGCATAAAAAAATATTATTTCGGTTTGCGAGCTCCAATCTCAACCGCAGCACAGTTCCATGTACAGAAAGTGAGCGCGTGAATTTTTCTACGACTACAAATCTTCGAATCACAATTACATAATAGAAATCGGAACCAAAAAAACCTAGTTCCGTACAATCAAAAATGTACGCGAAGCTTTATTGTCAAGCAAGACGGCAATACTGCTGATAAGAATTAAACTAAAACAACTTCAGGAGAAATGAAAGAACGAAAGAAAAGTCCAACTATCCTAGCAAAGACAACAGCATTAGAATATCAATTACGTGATTTACACTAAAAACTACCTCAAGTTTCTGAATAGCGGTGGCTTCATTGACGCCGGTAATGTTCATGAATGTGTCGATAGCTTCTTGATCAGGCCTCGCCATGTTTCCTGATCAATTTTTTTTCCAGATTCGAATTCAACAGTTCTTCTTCTTCGTCCTTTTTTAAGTTTTAAAAGTTTGTGTGTGATTAATTTTTGAGACTGAATGTGAAAAGAAAATCTGTATATGATATAAGGGTGGGGACTGAGGTGTCTTTTAGGCACCGATCGAGGGGTAGTTTGGGAACCAATAAGAGGACCCCCGCCCCCGGTTATTCTAAACGTCCACGGCTCCCACGCCTTGGCCTCTAGAATATCTTGAGGCGAAAGTTAGGATTAAATGGTCCAGACCCTTAAAATTACTAACAGTACTTGTGTGTGTTGTATTTATAAAAATGTTTGAATGAATTGATTTATATATATCTTGATTATATTCTATACACACTTATTTATTTAATTATTAAATATACTCATGAAAATTAAAAAATTTATAGACACCCATTTATACACTATTCATTTATTCCTAATACTTTTTCTAACCACACTTCAATTATCTTCATGTCCTAATTCTTCAAAAATTACAAAAAAATTAATAATTAATAATAGAATAAACATTGGAACAAGCAATGTATGCATTTTGATCTTTTTGTCCGATTGTTTATTGCTTTCGTATTTTTATGTATTTTTATCGTTAGTTGTAGATCAAATTTTCAAAAAACTCGTCGCAATATTTTGGTCGCGATACACCGAAAAATGTAAGGCATTTTCATCGCTGGTCTGGTGAAATTTGAAGCAGTTTTCGGATTTGGTTGACCGAAAATTATGATGCACGGACACTCCATCTTTTACCGTCGGGACGAGTCGGACACTCCGTGGACGCGGACACGCGCCCGACACCTCTCCAACACGTGTTGGACGCGTGTCCTATTTTTTTCTTTTTTTTTTTAATTTTTGACAGGGGACACGGATCGGACACGGCGGTTGATTTGTACTTTTTTGTACGCATTTTTGTTACCTTTTTATGTTGCGTTTGCATGTGTTTTGCTTTCATTTATGGGTACTAGGAGTCGTTTTGGCCTATTTTGTTAGTTAAGGTTTTGTAGTGTTTTCTTTGTTTTTAGTAGTTTTTCTTATATTTTCTTAGTTTTTTTTATTAGTTTTTGTTTTGAAGGTCAACTTTGGTCAAGGTGGGCCCACGACGAGGTCGGAAGATGATTCAAGCCCGAGACACTCATTTCCAATCCACGACATATCTTTGGTGCGAGGATCGACCGGAAATGAAGAGAAATGTGGCCATTTTCATTGTCACCTCATGCGCTCGGTGGATGTTTCAGTTGTCGTAATACAAGCATAACTCCAGAACTACTTGTGCCATTTGCCTCCACCTTATATCATTGGAAAGCTGAAAGAAATTTCTAAAACTCTTGTGTTTACAACAATCCCAAATTATGAGTTTAAGAATGATAAAAAGCAGCTTTAAGTGGAGACATTTCGTCGTGGCCTCGCTTGTGGCAGGTTTTGGTGCGGAGCCCATAACTCTCGGAGGAGAACTCTAAATAACACAAATCAAATGCCAATGAAATCCAAGAGGAAGGGCTAAATTTCATATGAAGACATTGTTGGCTGATTCCGTGTATTTGTCAGTCGATCGACTGAGTTTCAGTCGATCGATTGCTCGGCAGAAAGTTTGGCTGTTCGAGGATGAAGCAGTCGATAGACTGCCTTTCAGTCGATCGACTGCACTTCCAGTCGATCGACTGAAACGCTGAGGATGTGTGATTTGGCGGAAAAAGAAAAGATCATTTTGCCCCTTATCTACCCAATATGATTCTCGCCCATTATCCACAAAAAAACAACTCTCCTTGGTGGTTTTGGACTAGTCCATCTCCTCAAAGCCTCTACATTTCCCTTGCCATTTAAAACCCTGGCTTAAATCCTAAATTAGTGTAGTTTAGATAGCTTAGTAGTTAGTTTAGTTAGGTTAGTTTTAGTTAGCAAGTGTTGGAGAGGGTGACAACTCCTTCATTTGTGAGCTTAGTTGTGTTGAAGACTTTTGAAGGTTGTAGCTAGAATTTGAAGCTTTTGTTGGAATGCAATTCGGTAGTACTCTTTCTTTCTCTTTTGTATTGTTATTGATTAATTGTTATTGTTGTGTGTTGGTTATTAAATCTAAGCTTATGTTGTTGTTCTTTGCATTTCAATTATCTCATTTTCATTTCCTACCTTGTCATTCTTCTTGTTGCAAAAATCTCAATTGAAACTTGCATGTTGAAACTTTTTACCATTTTTGTTCAAACAAACATTGGAGCCTTGAAAGTTATAAGTAGCTTTACTCTTTGGTAAATTTGACCTTGTTTCAATGTAATGCTTTTGACCATTTTCAATTTCAAAACTTTTGAATTCCCTCCAATTTCCCCTTCAATGTGCAAGCCTTCTTAGTTTAGTAAACCTTAATGGTTTAACCAATGTCATTAATTAATTACTTTCAATCAAGCTTTAATTCGTATTTGATGTAATTAGTTTAGAAAGTACGGGTTTAGGGTTTAGGTTCGTTTAGAACCATTAATCGGGTTTTGTTGAGGCTCGGGATTGACGACCCCAACACTTGGTCGACAATTTGAGATTGACAACCTCGAATCGTGGATTAAGTGCTCGGTAAAAACCGATTGATCGTGGAGACGAACCGAACACCCTAAACCCTCATTTTCATTATTTTCATTAAAGTCTTCTTTTAAATTCAAAACTCAAATTAAATCAATGACTTAATGCTTTCTTATTTTAGATTAGTTTAATTTAGTTTAACAAGAGAGTAATTAAAACCACCGACAGTCGATAATATCTATCCTCGAGAGACACGACTCGGGAAAGCTTACCGCTCTACAATCGACTTCGTACTATTGCGGAGAAGATTTCTTAGAGTGCTAAGAATTTTTCGATCAAATTTTGGCGCCGTTGTCGGGGAAGGCTAAAGGTTGTGATTTTTGTGTTTACTTTTCATGTCCGTTTATTGTATAACTTGAATTGTCTTGTTTCTCGCCGGTACGTTTAATCTCGTTTGTTGAGTGTTGTGATTTGTAGTTACATTGAAAACATCAACCCGCATCTTTGAAGATCCGAGATTGATCCGACCGAGGATGGCAAACTACCGAGCTAGTTTACCATATGATGACCCTTATATCCAAACTCCCGATTATCCAAATCCGTACACCACTCCTCCTAGCTATCGGGTGCCCTCAATTTACGATGACCCGTATGCTTCGAGCAGTCAAGAATGGGCCCAAACTTTCGATTATCCTGGACCAATCCCTTCTTATTCTCCACCGGTTTCATATTCTTATAATCCGAGCGTGGATCCTTGTACACCGCCTCGTGATTCTTATGATCCGGGTTTTGGCGATCCCTATGCTCCACTTGACCCGCCTTCTTCTTACCCAAAATTTGACTAATATGCTCCATCAATCTATGATTCCTATTCTTTGAGCTAAGAATTTTACAATCTACCCACCTTGAGCTCGTATACTTCGAGCGATGACCTTTATATCTCACTTTTTCAAGATTCGTCTATGCCCCAACCCCCGGACTTAGAGTCTCTCTTAGCCGAGCTCGTGGAATGCCTTGCTCGCATGAAGACTCAAGTAGAGCAAATTGCCAACGATGTGTACGAGCTTAAAAAAATGTGTCTTGACGAGATGCCCATCTTTGATGTGGTGGGTCCCACCGTTGTTGATGGCAATTCGATTTTTGACGGTCTTTTGAAAGAGGTGTGTAAGAAGGTGGAGTTAAAAGGTGAGGAGAGAGGGTCGGAAGTCGGCGTTTCCCCTCTCGTGCTTCTTGAAGATGTTGTAGTGGAAAGTGAGGGGTAGTCACCTTTGGGGTTTCCAACAGCACTTGGAATGTTGAGTTCACTTGATCTTGGCGAGGACGATGAAGTCGTGCCGTTTTTGGAAAATGTAGAGACACTCGAGCCTCTTTTGCCACCACCCGACCTTTAGAGATCCCTACTGAAACCTTTTTCAAATATAAAAGTTCACGAGGTGGAAGAGGTAGTAGGGGATGTGTTGGATCCTACTCTCTCGTGCCCGACTATGACTACTTCTAAAGTCGAGAGAGGGGAGATGGCGGTTGGGGAGACAAAGGAGTACGTCGAACCATTTTGTGACGATCAAGTTTTGGTGGTCGACTACTCACTCTTCCGACCTCCGAAGCAAGCCCGCGCTTTTGTCATGTTGATCTTCCGGTTTTCTCGACTCGCCCGCCTTGGTGATTTTTGTCACCCGGTGTGTCTTTTAGAGAACACCAAGGCGTGGCATGATCGCCACCTCTTTTTGGATCCCGGATAGCATCACTCGTGAAGATCGTCGAGCTATAGACGTTAAAGTAGCGCTTATTGGGAGGCAACCCAATTTCAAAAAAAAAATAGATATTTCGAAAACAAAAAAGGCTTATTTTTGCAACCCCCCGTTTGTTCATTTTTTGTAGATCGCTTGTCTCGACTCCCGGGGAGGACTTATGCACGACCACGTCATCAGAAGCTCGGAGATAGGGGCGTTCTCTTTTCTCTACACTTTTTACCGCTTTATTTAGCTTAATATGCAATGAGGACATTGCTAGGTTTTAAGTGTGGGGTGGTGGTTAGGGTTCGTCTTAGGATTTTTAAGTTGATGCATGCTTGCTTGTGTTAATTTGAGTAGCGTGTGTGTTATTTTTGCTTGGATCCTTGGCGAAGTGACGCGGTTTTGATGATTTGGTTAGGGAGTTTAGATTTTCGATCGGATTTAGTGTACTTAGGTAATTTGACTCGTTGGGAACTTTGTTCAGCTTTAGCTTCGTACTATCCTTGAGCTCATATAGAACTAATGCCTCAACTAGCCTCGTCGTCGAACACTCTCTATAGGATTTTTGTTTTGCGTTTTGGATTCGTCAATTGCTCCATGTGCTCAATCGAAAACATTGTAAGTTGCTAGTAGCAACGAGTGATCGGAGCCGTTGAATTCTCTTTGTAGATATCTTGTAACTTAAGGACACGGCCCGGACACGTCGGTGACACGTTTTAAAAAAAAAAAGATTCAATATTTTTTTTAATTTTTAATTTAATATCATTTTTCATTTTACTTGGGGGATTATAAATTATTGTGAATGAGTTTGTAATTATTTTAGATGATTAATTGGAAATAAAAATTATTATAATTTAATATTTATAGGAAATAAATATATTAACAATTATTTATAATAGAAATGTGTACGAGCCGTGTCGTGCCCTGTATTTTTTAAAATAAGTGTGTCCTCGTGTCCATGTCGTGTTGTGACCCAAGTCCGTGTCGGTGCAACTTAGACCAAAAGTTATCTATATTTTCATCCATTGGTGGCCAAAAATTGCAGCATATTTGGTCACCTGTCACCCGAATTTGCTACAACTTTCAGCCACTTGTTATCGAAAATTGCAATTTTGAGTCACTAGTGACCGAGATTTGCTGCAATATTCAGCAATTGTTGAAGGAAAAATACAATTAGTGTGCCTTCGTGAATAAGTAACTGATGAAGGACAATTTAGGTATTTGTTATCTTTATGTGTTATGGAAACATGTAATTAATACATATATAAAGGGAGTCTTTGATGAATAAGAGAACCATAATTTCTACGGTGTTCCTTCGTCTCTCTTTTATGTCTTCTCCTTATACTTTTCTTTTTACACGTTATCAGTACGAAACTATAACCTATTGAGAGTGATCGAGAATAAACCTCCATACTCTATACACAATTTTCGTGGGTCAAGTTTCTAACTGTGTTATATGTTTGAAAAATCAGTTTCTCGAGTTTCAACCGTTGAATCGAGCTCTTTACAGAACCTTCCAGACCTTTTGAATTACATTCTGAACGGTGGAGATTGGATTCGAAGATACGAAAAAATATATATAAATTTCCGAACAAACCAGTTTCTGCTTTCGCAATTTTCTGTGCAGAGTTTTTCAAAACAAGATTTCTCACAATAAAACTGTTGGATTAAGCCAAATTTTGAATATGTTATTCCAAACATATACAGGTTCAATATGAACGGTGGAGATTTGAATATGAAGTCTGAAGAATGCATTAATGAATTTTGAACAGAGTTGATCATGTTTCTCGGAACTATCTGCTCAACTTATTTTAAAAATTCAATTACGCACAATCTAGCCATTGGATGAAGCTGATCTTTGGGTATATTATTCAAAACACATAGAGGTTGAATTTTTACGGTGAAGATCGGATCTGAATCTTTGTATAATCCGAAACCTAAAAACAAAATTAGGAAAGAATCATGATTTTCCTCCAAGGTAACTCGAATTACCCTATTATTTATTAAATGCAACTAATAAATATTTGGCAACATGTATATATGGCATGGTATGTATTATTGTGCATGTATATGTATATATGTTACCTATGATTATATGCATGTGATGTTATTTGCAATATTGACAAATATGAAATTTTGCAATACTTTAATGATATTCATGGAGTACATAATATATTATTACTTATACTTTTAGATGATTTCTAAGAAATCGTAAATAAAGTTATTTACACGATTGGATGAGAGATTGATCATGATTTTTCCAACATGTTTAGTTAATCATGAATTTCGATGAATTGATAGATTTCATGTATGTTGATCATGAATTTCGATGAATTGATAGATTCATGTATGTTGGTGATTCTCTTCGAGTTGATTTTATAAACTACTTTCAATGTATGCATTATTGATTGTATATTTGAATATTTTTATGATAATGAAAGTTCATGAACGATAAAGAATTGTGTAAATAAGTCTTGTGATAAAGTATATTCACATGATATCAAAGAAAGATTATGACATACTTCAAATTCATTATGCTGACGGGCAAAAAGCCGTCAGCAATGCTGGCGGAAATACTGGCGGATGAAAATGCTGGCGGGTTTGCTGCGGCATGGCCGTCAGCATATATACCCGTCAGTATCCCCTCAGGGAAAGAGCGGGAAACTATCCCGCTTAATTATCCTGACGGCCTTGCCCGTCAGGATATAATTTTTAATTAAAAAAAATAAAAAAATATATGCTGACGGCCCTTGCCCGTCAGAATTATTAAATAAAAATAAAAAAAAAAAGCTGAGGGCAAGCCGTCAGCAATTTATTTAAAATATAATTTATAATATTATAATTATAATACATATAAAATAATATTATATATTTATAATTTAATTATTATTTATAAAATAAAATATATAATTATATTAATTATTTATAAATATAATATAATATAAATTATACATTTATAAATATAATATAATATAATAATTATATATTTATAAATAATATTATATATTTATAAAAATAATATATTATTATTAATATACAATATATAATAAATATATATTTCAAATAATATATATATATAATTATTTATAAATAATATATATATATATATATATTTATAAATATATTTATAATA
>BMAC01000100.1:1491492-1508063 GCA_014905375.1 Phtheirospermum japonicum | reverse complement strand
TTATTTTTAATATTAATTAGGGTATCTATCCTAATTATATTAACTAAATTCCTATATAATTAAAAAAAAAGAAAAATAATCCTTTGTGATTTTTTTTTCTCTCTTACATGTTTTTTTTTAATTGTTTTCACTGTCCAGCATGGATTGCAGGTCTACAGTTTTATGTGAAGATAATTTTTTTCTCCACACAATGAGAAAATGATAGTGTAAGTATTAATAAAATATAAATATTAAAATGATGTTGAAAGGGTTAGTATGTAAAATATAAATGCATACCTAACAGAATAAATTTGATTTTGAATTTTAATTAAAATTAAGTATGACATTAATGCTTTCAAAATTACTGTGTTTAGCAACATTTGCTTTCAGAGGCAGTCTTCCCCTTTTTTTATTTTCGAATTAGTTGGTCTTTTTCCAAATCTATTGTTGTTGATGTCATAGTGTTCATTCCACTTAGTGTTGGGTCTGCACTTGTATTGTTTACGCAGTTTTTGAGATATTAACAAAATAAATTATTTTATGAGATCAATTCAAATAAAAAAGTGTTGAATCGTAATAATATTTTATAAACAACATGCTGATAGCCAATAAAAGTAATATCAAATTATATTGTATTTTGAAYTTTTGTATAATTTAATTAAATAAACTGATCAAATTATTTTTGAGAAAACGTGACGAATTTGATATTATTGGATTCGAAATGAAAAAAAAAACAAAAAAGAGAAGTTAAAAAACAACTCAAAATTAAAATCAAAATAACATGTAAGTGATTATATATATTATATATATATATATAATATTAATTCTTATTATTTTAATATTAATTGCTGATTGAGTCTGTCTTGTAGTCCTCAACAAGGAGATACTAGTCTAAGTGGCTCACGAGGAATGGAAAGAAATATATTCTATTTTATTCTAATTATGTTAAGAAGATTCCTACATAATTAAAAGAGGAAACTAATCCAATGTGGCTTTTTAATTAAAAAAAGAAAACAAATCATAATAATATTAAATAAGGTATCTATCATAATTATATTAAGAAAATTCCTACATAAGTAAAAAAAAAAAAAATCCTACACGGCATTTACGTGACATTTTTTCTCTCTCCAGACCTATCCTTTAATATATATATATATATAGATATATAGATATAGATTATCAAAGTATAATAGGAATAGATATAAGAGAAAAATATTTAAATTATAGATAATGTAATAGTTTAACTATTTTGAAATATTTTAACAATATTTCAATGATACTTATTTTTGAAAAATAAATATAAAATATAACATGTGTTATGTGTGATATATTTAATTTTTAACTTTTAAGCTAATTTTGTTATATTTAAAATTGGACTCATTCCGACATGTTTTTAAAGAAATAGTGAACTCTGACGTGTGATTCCGACATGTTTTTAAAGAAATAGTGAACTCTGACGTGTGCATCGGCGACAAGTAATAGGTGGCAGTGATAGTCTATTCTGCGACCGGTAAGCCACAATTGTGTGCTCTTAGCATTGTTCTAAAAATTGGCCTAAGCGGCCGCCTAGGCGCTCGGCGCCCTTGAACTGCCCACGATTTTTGAAAATCGGGCAAAAAAATCGGCGGAGGAATTCGGCGCCCAAGTCGGCGCCTAGGCGCCAGTAGTTTTTTTTTTTTTTATATCCAAGATGACGTCGATTTGGTTTTAAATTTTTTTAAAGCCTCTTGCCCTTATTTAGTTATATTGATTTTGTAATGTGTGCTATGGATTTATATTGTTTTGAACTTTGAATTGAACAATAGTTTTGAACTTGTGATCATTAATTTTAGTTTTGAATTGTTATATACTTTATTGTGTAATAGGTAGTATGTTGAACTATTAAATGTTGGATGTAATGTTGTAAATTAGGGTATTTGTTCTCAAATTCTAGCGCTTAGGCGGCCGCCTAGCGATTTTTAGAACACTGGCTCTTATAGCAACTTTATCAACCCTCCCCATCTCCTCCCCTTTTTTCAATTCTCACTCCCACATCACCAAAAGTACCCTCCACATCATTTCCCTCCCTTCCCCTCCTCAACCCCCTTTCATCTTATTTATCCACCCTACCAACAAACTCACTATTCATGTATCCCACATGTTCCTCATTAATTTTCATTTATACTTTTTATATTCCAATACAATTATATTTATCTATTATCTATTTAAACATTTTATGAATATAAAAATTATATATATATATATATATATATATATATATATATATATATATATATATATTGAATTTTTTTATTTATAATAATTAATATTTATGCCTACTTTAAAATTTTAATTAATAATAAATTTTATTTTTTTAAGTTTGAAAACTTATTTTATTACAATAATTTTTTTTATGAGTAGAAAATACTTTAAAATTTTAATTAATAATAAAATTTAAATTTTTTATGTATGAAAATTTATTTATTTTATAATAAATTATTTTAATTTATATATATATATATATATATATATATATATATATATATAATTAATATATATATTAATTTATATATATGTATAAAAAGAAAAAGAAAATAGACAGAAGAAAGGAGAGAAAACGGAAGAAAAAGAGAGAGAAAAAAAAAACAAAAAAAACTGTGATTCACAGAGGTGGGCCCAGCATTCTCCCTCCTTTTTCTTTCTTTTCCTTACTTTTCTTCCCCTCTCCCACATCCCCTCCCGTCCCCAAACCCCTCCCACTATAACTGACCCCCTCCCCATCCCCTCCCCAACAAAACTTTCCCATCCACTCACCAACAAAACTGATAAAGTTGCTCTTACGTGGAAGAGAATTGATTCCAACCTCTGATGAACGAAGGTAAATTTACTCATACGACGATGGGAAGAAAATCTTTAGAATTTTCCTAACGTTCTAGAAAAACATGCAGAAGTTTCCTATTAACCCGGGCTTATTACCACTTGTTCACATGGCTCAACTTATTATTTTATTATTGAGCTTTTAAAATACAAATTTATGTCAATAACTCGATCCAAAATATTTAGGCCATGTATTTCCCTGACAAATCTTTTAACCCTACATAGTCAAGCTCCTCATGTGCAATGCAAACAAAGTAACACATCTGCTAAACAATAAAAAGGTCATGGGTTTATCAAGTAACACTATCACCATTGGGCAATTTCTATCATGAACATGATTGCGTACAAGTATCAGCTATTCTGTTCATATTTAAAGTCTCAAATATTACTTTACATCTTGAAATTTTTATTCTTTAAATATTCATCTCTGATCTCACAGCTGCCAGGTGTCTTTCTTTTCTCCTTCTATGATGTCTACTCAAGTGAGCTTGTTCGGACATGCCGGAGCCCTTGACTCGTCCATGTTTGTGCTTGTCCTTATTAGCATGGTGAAGATAATAATGATAATCATCTCCCAATCTGCCGTTGTGTAGCCGTTGCTCATTATGATGGCTTTGTCTCCTTTGAGCATCATCGTGCTTGTGATGATGATGATGATGATGCCTCTTGTCATGCCTGTGGTTTTTCTTCAAGTGGACAAGTGAAAGGTTTCCGTTTTTACCCTCAGGAGTCCATATATGATCCTCCCACCAGTCGTATATAGGATCGAAGAGTCCCTCTTGGTGTAAAAGCCAGAGCAGCACAACAGCTGTGAACTCAGAAAAGACGGGGATATCAGTTATTTCACCCTCTAAACAGAGATTTCTAACTCGTGTGCTTAGAAAATTAAAGTTACTAAGAATGGAACGCACCTGTTGGAAATATTGCTAAAAATAGACCGAACATCAAAATCCAACTCATGCATATGTATTGTATGTGGCAGCTGAAGTCGAAAAAACCAGAGCAGTTCCTTCTGCATATCTCAAAAATCACATAATTATTTTATTTTATTTTATTTTATTTTTGCCAAAAAAAAAGTGAACCCAATTCAAGTAAAGATAATGTAAACCTCTATAAATTAATAACGTTGGGACCACTAAAGTTTATTATTTAGCAAGAATATTAAATAATCGAGATACTAATTTAACATGTTACTCCTAAGTCAGAACAGACAAAAAATATTATTTAAGCGAGGTTATTATTTTAATCAAGTATTAAACTATAGAGGTTTGTTTTAGTACCTGCAATTCTTTCCTGTAGCAAAATCAACCAAACTGTTCCAAAACCTTGTCCACATCTCCTTAATGGAATCAAAGTAACCATTTATACTAGTCTTCGGAGGTTGAAATGGAATCTGAATAGTGACCATGATTATTGTCAGTTATTCGGAAAATGGTTTTGATCATATCACAGACACCAATTTTTGTAAAAGACACCAATTTTTATAAATTACAGGAGTAAAAAATTTCAAACAATAATGTTGCAGGTGGCCAAACCTGTGATCCATTTTCAAGAACAGTAGCTGTAGTAGTAAATTGACATTCTGCTCTATCAACTTCACCAAAATCGGAGTCTTTCAATATGGCTGCACACATATGCAGTCAAAGAATTCTACTCAATATTCAGAAATAGTTTTTTTTTTTTTTAAATTAATATATCTCCAGACTGAATTAATACCTGTACATGCATATCTAGCAGCTTGATCAGTTGTTGGATACAATTTAAATGATCGGGTTATCACTTCGTTAGGCTTCATTATGTAAAATTGTTCCTGCAATATCACAGAAAATTTAAATGTAGATTAAAGTTTTAAACATATATAGCAAATTTTAAGTAATTACCTCCATTTTGCTGACACCAGATGAGCAATCGAACTGCAAGATAGTTGTTCATGACATAATTAACATTACCCCATAAAGAATTTTATCTTTTGCATATTTAGTAAACATTATATATATTTATTTTTACCGTAAGGCTATAAGATGCTTCAACTTCACCAACATTCTTGGTTGTAATTGTTGCAGTACCAAATTGTGTTAGAGCTTCAAAAGTTGGCACGGTGATTCCTAAAATTTTCCCTGGGCTCCTGCAAAAGGTGAAAATATTGAGCCTTCATAACATTGAAAAAGAAAAGAAACATTATCGAATAAGGAAAGGTGATATCCTTCCTCTTATAGAATTAAAAAATAATAACAACAACAAAAAAGAATCCAAGATTGTTTTAACTAAGAAACCACATTGTGTTAGTTCCCTTTTTCTTTAGGGCTAATTACGAAAAGTACACAAAAAATCCAGGTAACTTTCAAAATTACAAAAACACCCCTGAGATTTTATTCAGTCTTACATTTAACCCTTCATGAGCAATAAAACATTTCAAAATCCTCGACATTTATAAATATTACAACTAGCCACTTCATTTTAACACTAAATCAAACTGCAGGGGTATTTGTTGCAATTTTGAAAGTTATTGGTTTTTTTTGCAATTAGGTCAATCCTCAAGGGTACTTTTTGTAATTATCCATTTTCTTTACCCAACCTTGCAAAAGTAATGTTAACCTTTGGTAGACATAATCTATATCATCAGCTCTCAGTTCAATCAAAAGGTTTGTGTTAAGAACTTCGGTGATCCCTATGGAAAATGCATGACTACCCGCATTCTGCAGATTTCCATAAAATAATTAGGCATTCAAAAACAAGCGAATTTCTTTAAGAATCCAAAATTTTATTGAAGTCCATAAAAAAACATAACTGGATGCTCATTTATCCTTTCAAACCTTCCTTGCACACAATAAAGGGGAACCTGATTCCGGCTAACTCGGTTCTGATCTGCCTGCAAACAGAATACCGAATGAGTTAAGATTATAAAAATTAATTAGCCTTTCGCCATTAACAGCTATTATATGCTCACAAATTTACTCAAACGCATATAATCAAGTGAATAACAAATATACAGCATAATATATATATATTTTTAAATAAAAAACAAAAATGAGAATTCACTAACATTCCAAAAGTTCCAGAGTTGATTATGCAAGCAACTCCAAAATGGGGCAGCACAAAAGTCTGGCTGCACGTTAAAAGCCTCATAACCAACACCGATTTTGTTGCATTCGAGACCATCTAACGTAAACCTGACTCGTTCTAGAAGCATCCACATGGAGAAATTGCTTCCCAGATTTTGAGGTTGACCTGGACCGCCCTTCAATAACACGAAGAAAATGCTTAAAATCATATATATCATCATAACCTTAAAAAAAAAATTTACCACTTGTTTTCTTTTAATAAAGTTAAGAATACAGCCGTAAATAAGCTACCTGTCTAGGAATAACGAGGTAAAAATCATCGAACGATGGAATATCAGTGTATCCAACATAATCACCAATCAGATTCACCCTCAGAAATTTATCACTGGATATTGCAGTCCTATTCTCAGGGCCAACAATCACTTCCTGCCGAAAAAAAAAACTCACAGATTCTTAATTTCAATAGATGAAAACTTCAAATCTGATAAATTTCATGCTGTTGATGAAGAGTTAAAAGAATAAATAAAGCTAGTGCATGTATAGTACGAGATTTTCACCAGAATTATTAAACATTTATTTTCATTTTATAGGATTTTCATACTATTAAGTCAAAGAAACTAAATTAAATTCAATTTATCTTTCAATATGCAAATTCAAAGTTTATATAAACCAACGGAGCTGTGACCAAAATTGAATTTAAAAAAAGTGGCATACCGATGTCTTTGACTTTGTCTTAACCTCAATCCGAATACTAAATCCAACAGACCGTTGTCCAATACCAAACACGTGAAACCTTGCATCAACATTATAGATAAGTTATAAAGGAAAATGAAAATTATACAAGTCAGAAAATGGGCACATTTTCTAGAATCAAATAGAATAATATATCGATCACAATCACAAAAGAGGAATATACCTTACCAATCATCTGTAAAACGAAGACAATGTGCTGTGTTTGCCTTCCCTTTTATCATCTTATCGACTAAATAATCAAAAAAAAAAAATAAAGTCACAATTCACTTTCAAAAACATTTAGATTCAATTGATCACGCATGAGTTTAGTATAATAAACTTACAAAAGTTTCCACACGATGATGGGACCCTCCGCTGGTCTCCACAAGGACAGCAAGTTGGCTATGTAGCAAAGGAGGACAATTTTTTTTTTTTTAGAAAATCATTAAATATTAAATTTTCAAAGGGAATATATACTAAAAGAAACTTCCAAATTCCAATGTTACCTGAGTATTCTCGATAATGTGACCACTCTCGTCGCGCAGCCTATATAACCAATTTCGCCGAAAATACACAAAAGAATAAAAATAAAATCTTATAGTAACATTATTACCTAATAAAGGAAATTCATATATCAAGTAAAATTCTATATCAAGAAAACAGTCAAATTTATCTAAGACAAAGCATTATTTAAAAATGAAAAAGATGATTAGTGCACGTCAGAAATGTACTCGCCTCTCACACATTTGAACAACATCTGCTCCAGCATCAGGCTCACATTTTCTTGTTTTAACGTAAAATTCTTGGGGCTTATATGCGACATCCTGCAATATAAATAATTATGACTAAACTAGTTGGCCATATATTACCACACCCAACTCATCTTCAATTCCTAACTATTGTTTCACTAAATTATATTGACCTCATTATTTACCTACTGATTTTCTCATAGCAAATAAAATACAAAGCCATGAAAACAAAAATAACCCAGAATGCATAAATGAACCAAAATACAACGAACATACCCGTATGTATGTCAATTCGTAGAGCGCATAAGCGGCGGATTTATTTATAGTAATGACCGGTGGGACCCGTAATGTGCGCATGTGATCGCTTGAATTCTCCTCCGCTTCAACTATCTCCGCCACCAACGACGACTCTCCCCCACTCTGCGACACAACCGGAATAAAAATAATATAAAATAATGAAAATTGGAAGGAGAAAACAAAACAAAAACAAAAACACAAAAACACGCACACACATACTGATTCGCTGGGGACAGACAAGTCGAGAATGATTTTGGAGGAGCAGTTGAGCCCATCTGATTCCGACACCTTTTCGCACTTTTCGAGTTTCGATTTGGAGAGAATTTGGAGTGTGGACACGTTTAGGGAGAGCGAAAATAAGGCCACTGCTATTAGGATTAGGGTTTTCATGGCCGAATTGAACTGAATTGAATTCTTTTGGGGCAAATTTAGTTCGAATGAGAATGATAACTGTTTTGGCGGGCGAGTAACTCCATTCTTTATTAACGGTCGACTTGAGTTTTTTTTCTTTTCTTTTGCAATGGAGTCCCTAGAGATTTCATTAATTGTGAATGTATCCCATGGATTGTAGTGTTAAATTTGAAGTTTGAAAATATTTTGTAATCTCTAAAATTGTAGGGGGCACTTGATAGATAAATATTTTGCAATTTTGTTGGATTATTTAGTGTTTAATCCGATCTAAGTATTTAGTTGATCTGTTTTCTATTGACTTGAATTTTGTAACTATAGCAGAAACCATCTCACCGGCTATCAATTGAACAATAATTCATATGGGCCAGTCAAGTCAAGTGGGATAAGCCCAATGTGAATTTGGGATAATGTTGCAAGTATATTGGACCTAAGCAATAACGTAAAAAATAGACAAAATAAAACTTAAATTTAAATTAATCTTTTTGTACTGTCGCTCGGACTTTAACCATATATAAAATTGGAGTGCATGAATAGCCTTGGAGTTTGATGAGTTTAGAACGCTAATTTTAAAAATTCCTTAAGACTAATAATATAAGTGACAATGAAATCATCTTTGTATATATGTGAAATAATTTTATGTTTTGGATTTAAGAGTTCAATTGTGTTTATAATTAACAAGAGGAGCTGAATCAAATTCAGAATTCGATCTCATTATCTTTTCGAAAATGTTGTGTTTTTTTTTTTAAATTTATTTCCCAATCAAATTGTTTAATTCGACTACCTCAAGTGATATGGCGCAATATATATAAATTATCATTTAACATTAGTATATTTATCGTAAACTCGTGTTGCCAGAGTATTGGCAAATACAAAAAGAAGCAAAGAGAGACAGAAAAAGAAGGCACGACACGTGACATGATGCAAACTTACTAAACTATGTAATAAAAGTGGGACTGCTACCCTTTCTGTATCTTGCCCTCTTTCTTTTCTTTCTAAGCTCTTGTCTTTTCAACTCTGACTTGTTTTTCTTTTCTTTTCTTCACAAATATTTTATCAGAGTTATCAGGCATAAAAGGGGTCAGAACCGGTGGCTTGGCTTATAGGATCCTAGGCCCCTACTGAAAAATAATTAGATCGTAGATGGTGGTCTGGGTCGTATTAAATATAAATAATTTTAAGATAATAATATTTTTAAGTAAATTTTAATAGCAATGGTGAATCTCATATTTTTTAAAAAGATGTGATTAATATATTTAAAATATTTTGATTTGAAAATTTTAAATTTTGAAAATAACGATTGTCAAATGAAAAATTATAAACAAATATGATGATTCTCATTTTCACAATAATTAAAAATTAAAAAAATATATTTTAAAAACACATCGTATAAATTACCCATGTATAATTAACACTAGGGTCAAGAAGTATCAATAAAATTTTATAGGACCAAATTTGTGTGAAAGTTAAGCATTAGACAGTAATTCATTAAATACTTATAGATCTAAATTGAGACATTCCTTGTAGTTACGGACCAATTTAGCAATTTTGGCCGAGTGATATTTATTTATGTACGTGAATATTTCAAAAATTTGACGAGTGGTCACGATTTTATCTTGCAACGAAAAGCTGTACCATCAATTAAATGTATCCAAGTATCAATTGACTTTTATCGTTGGCAGTCCGCAGCCGGCAACCGAGTTCTTCTTCAATTCATTATGAATGTGATCTTTTAATTAATTTTGTTTTCATTTTATTTATTAATTAATGTTAAAAATATATGCATTGAAGTTTATCTTAAAATTAATTTTGATCATCATAAACCCGTAGATTTAACTTTTTGTTGGGATTTACCGTGCCACGTCATTGACACATCAACAATAAAAAATTTAATAGTTTTAAAAATCTCGATCCACAATCATAAACCTGCAAACAAGTTTTATGGGTCCCACAACCAACTAACATATTATATATAAAATATCACATCTTATCTTTAAAAAAAAAAAATTCTACTCTTTCCTGCCGGCAGGAAAGTGTGTAAATAGAGTTTTAAGCCTATTACCTGACGGCAAGAAGAAAGCCGTTACAAGCTGGGAAAGAAAAAGAAGAAAGTAAAGAAGAAAGCCGTTACAAACAGTAACATTAAAAGCACCAAACCCAATAAAATATTTTTTAATTTAAAATACTTAAAATATTCCTTAATTTTTGAAAATGTGAGTTGGTATTTCACAACTCAGCATATACTGTTGCAAAATAAAGATATGCTCACAATGGTGGTAAAAAATTCAAACCCAACTTTTTAGAGTATAAAGCCAATATAAACCTACCGTTACCAGTACCCTAAGTAAATCATTTGAAAGGTGAAGTTGTAATGAAATATTTTAAAATTTTATACTCAAGTTTTCATATTTTTTAAGTTCGTTGGTGCTTCCAAATCTGATGTGCTACATATTATAGTTTTGTACTCAATTTTACATTTGTTAAGTCGTCGGTGATTTGAATGAGCTGCAAATTCAATGTGTTAAGTCTTGTATCTTTAAGAACATTATATTAATTTTTTTGTTATCATTGTGCGGGGCGTATTTATCTTACAAAAACAAACTTTTCGCTTCCCGACCTGTTTATTAATTTTGTTCGCATTTAATCAGGTGTTCTTATTCTGTATTTTTCTATTCTCCAAATTTATTTTATTTTAAAATTATAATATAGTTCAATAATACTTCCGAAAAGACAAAATAATGATGATTGATACTTGAATGATAAATTGGTGGGGGAAAGTCAACACTCAAGTTTTAACTCAACAGCGGAGCGTCAAAGGCAATGTACCGTGACCCTGCCCATTTTTGGTTGCAACTTTCCACTATATGGTGTGCTTCGAACTTGGACCAGCCAAATAAATTTTGTACCTTTATAATTATGTTTTATTACATTTTATTTGTCGATTACTTTACTGAAATTTAAAAAAGAAATTAGTATTATAATTATAAATATTAAATAATTAAAAATAATAATTAGTGAATAATTATAAGTATTAAATAACCACAATATTCTTTTATTTAATAAATTAAAAGTGTAAAATAATAAAAATATGATAAAAATAGTAAAATAATATTTATTTTTTATTGAGAAAATAAAAAATAACAATAATTATTTTTTAAAAATATATATGTGATGGGACAAAAAAAATGGAAGGAGTATATATTTTTTCAACTGTACCATCGTTTATTAAGCCGCATACTTAATAGAGTGTTTTTCTTAAATGAAACAGTATTATTAGTATATTTCTACATTCACCTTTTTATTTTTTTCACAATACTACTCTCTCCGTTTTGTTCTATTTTTGGCATTTTGAAATTCTTTTTATCCCATTTTAATTGTAGTATTTATATTTTTGAAAGATAATTATTGTTATTCTTTTATTTTTTTAATAAAAAGTAAAAATTGTTTTAATATTTTTACCCTAATATTTATTATTTTATATTTGTTAATTATTTTAAATAAAATAATATTATGATATTTTGGGTATTTTTAATTATAATACTAATTATCTTTTTAAATTTTGGTGAAATTGTCAAATATGACAGACTGACATAGCAAACGAGAATATAGATAGTAATTAAATGACAAATATAATTGAACGGTGATGAGTAATAATATATGTATCCCAATTAATTAGCTAGTATGGAGAATTAATTGGGCCAAAGTTACTCATAGTATCAATGGATTACATCACCCCTAGCGAGTCCCATCAATCAAGCCATCACCATTCACCGTCATACATGAATGTGATTGGCGATCTACAGGTTATGATGCTCTGATAAAAACATATCTTGCTCATTCCCATAACCCTAGCTACTCTATAGCCTAGCCTGTAATTATGTTATAATTTCAAGACTTCCTACTTAATTTTACCCTTTCACCATATAGGTTTAATGACTGGAAATGTATACGATAATGCACCGTGCCTCCCACCCCTTTTGATAATTATTAAGTGAAAAATAGTGGACTCACATAATCGTAAAAGTTCTCTTTATTACTATTATCCTGCCGTAAATAAAATTTGCAAAAAATTATGTGTAGTTACTGTCATACATATCTTTATACCTATGCTTATAAAAATAATCTCTTCATTTTTTAATAAGTGTCTTTTTAGATTTTTTATTCAAAATTAAAGAATATAAATATTTAATCAATACAACCTCAACCTATTAATAATATTTCTATTTAATTCTTTCACTTTTTTCCCTTTATTTATCATATTACCGTAAATTTTTATATTTTTTAAAATAGGTGAGGATAATATTAAAATAAAATAGTCAAAAAATTTTAAAACGATACTTAATTTGTTGAGTTTTTAAAATGATACTTATTTTAAACGCAATGTTTACTTCTCGTATGGATAGTAACTAGTAATTTTGATGCCAACCCCATATCATTTTGATACTTACGTATATCGAATTTTAAATGTGTATGAAATACAATCTCAATCAATTAATAATGTTTCTATTTAATTAATAATAGGGACGATTTCCATTTACTCCAATAGGAAAATATTTATTTCCAAAAAATCCATTGAAAAGTATTGATTCTCATTTACTCATTCAACTTCTTATTTAAATAAACTAATACATAAAAGTACAAGTTTATCCTTACTTACCTGTTTTATTTTTTAATTTTTATTTTTTCCCCAAATTTAACTCAAATAAGATTCATATTAATTTCATACACTACAAAAAAACAACAGTTTTCCGAGGGAAAAATCGAGGGAAATTAAATCCCTCGAAATTTTTTGAGGGAATACCGAAGGATCTTATAATCCCTCGGTTTTTTCCGAGGGAAAAAGGGTCCCTCGAAAATTCCTTCGGGAATACTGGCGCCAAAGTATGCCGCCACAATTTTCGAAGAATAAACCGACGGATGGCCGACGGGACTGTTTCTGAGGGAATTCAATTTCCCTCGTAACAGTTTTTATTTTTTTTTAAATATTAATTAACATTCCGAGGGAATCAAATTTCCCTCGGAATAATTCCGAGGGTTTAGGTGTTCCCTCGGAATAATTACGAGGGAAATTAGATTCCCTCGTAATATTAATTAATATTTTAAAAAACCCCAAAAAAATAAAAAAAAAATTGAAAAAAATAATAAAGAAATAGGATTTATTTTCGGGACGTCAAGGCGCACCCCTCCCCGCCCCAGTCATAATTGTTTGGGTTTTGTTTCTATTTTTTACTATCTTTTCTATTTTTTTCGGTTTTTTTCTCTATTTATCAAAAAAAGAAAAGAAAAAAATAGAAAAATCGCAAAAACGAAACCGATCCTATCATCTTAGGCACGTGGGGTGGTTTTTACACCAATTTCGATCGAATAATACTAACGAGCACGTGCGTGTCCACACGTGTCGTGGGATTCGACCAGCAACAAGATACGATCGATCGATGAACTCCTTCGGTTGGAAACGCGAAGCGACGTAGCATCGTGACTTTTCCATATTGAAGGAGGGGTGCGTATCGGCGTCTTGGAACCACGGGCGTCGATCGTTTAGGACGCGTTTTCTATTTTTTTTCGATTTTAAATAAAAAAAACAAAAAAAAAACCCCGAAAGAATAGAAAAAATAGTAAGAAAGACCCGAAAAATTACGACCGGGGCGGGGAGGGGTGTGCCTCGGCGACCCGAAAATAAACCCTATTTTTTTCTAATTTTTTCTAATTTTTACTATTTATTTCGATTTTTGTTTATTTTTTGAAACATTCCGGGGGAATTAAAATTCCCTCGGAATTTCGAGGGAATTTTGATTCCCTCGGAAATTTCAAAAAATAAAAAAAATCGTAAAAAATAGAAAAATCATAAAAACGAAACCGATCCTATCATCTTAGGCACGTGGGGTGGTTTTGACCCCAAATTCGATCGAAAATACCAACGAGCACGTGCGTGTCCACACGTGTCGTGGGATTCGACCAACAACAAGATACGATCGATCGATGAACTCCTTCGGTTGGAAACGCGAAGCGACGTAGCGTCGTGATTTTTCCATATTGGAGGAGGGGTGCGTCTCGGCGTCGTGGAACCACGGACGTCGGGCGTCGATCGTTTAGGACGCGTTTTCTTTTTTTTTTTGATTTTAAATGAAAAAAAGGAAAAAAAAACTCGAAAAAAATAGAAGAATTAGTAAAAAAATAGAAACGAATCCCATCATTTCACGACGGGGGCGGGGAGGGTGCGCCTCGGCGTCGTGGAACCGCGGGCGTCGGGCGTCGATCTTTCCGCACGCGTTTTCTATTTTTTTTCGATTTTAGATGAGTAATGAAAAAAAACCCGAAAAAATAGAAGAAATAGTAAAAAATAGTAGGAAGAAACAAGAAATTACGACCGGGGCGGGGAGGGGTGCGCCTCGGCGTCGTGGAACCACGGGCGTCGAGCGTCGATCTTTTCTGCACGCGTTTTCTATTTTTTTCGATTTTAGATGAGTAATGAAAAAAACCCCGAAAAAATAGAAGAAATAGTAAAAAATAGTAGGAAGAAACATGAAATTACGACCGGGCGGGGAGGGGTGCGCCTCGGCGTCCCGGAAACAAACCCTGTTTTTTTCGATTTTTTTCGTTTTTTTTTTTTTGTAAATAAAATCGAGGGAAGCAAATATCCCTCGAAATTCCGAGGGAAATAATCCCTCGGAAAACCGAGGGATTGCTATATTCCCTCGGAATTCCGAGGGATACTTGCTTCCCTCGGAATTCCGAGAGACGGTGTTCCCTCGAAAACTCTAACCTAATTAACCAGCGGGCGTGCCCGCTGGTTTCACTTGCGCAGCCAAAGGAAAGAAAAAAACAGAGAAAGAGAAAGAAGAGAAAAAAAAAAAAAGAAGAAGGAGCTCATACGCCCTGGTTCCACCGCCCGTAGCCGCCCTGCCGCCGCCGCCCGTCGCTGGTTTCACTTACGCCGTCCACCCTCCAGATCCCGTCGCCGACCTCCACAGACCGTCCGCCTACCGTCGCCGACCTCCACAGAAGTCCGCCTACCGCCGCCGACCTCCACAGACGTCGCCGCCCGCTCGAAGGTCCACAGCCTGTCGCCGCCCGTAGCCGCCCGTCGCTGCCCGTAGCCGCCCGTCGCTGCCCGTCGCCGCCGCGTTAGCCTGCCCGCTCGATTTTTTGCATGGTTTTTCAGTTTTTTTTTTTTTTTTGTATATTATTTTAATCTTCAATTAGGTTTTAATTTAGGTTTTATTGTTAATTTTAGAATTAAGGTTCAATTTAGGGTTAGTTTTAGAATTAACTTTAGGGTTAATTTATAATGAGGGGCCATTTTAGTAATAATTACACAATTAGGGGTCAATTTATTAATAATTACATAATTAGGGTTCAATTTAGTAATAATTACATAATTAGAGTTCAATTCGGGAACAATCAATTAGTTAGGGTTCAATTTAGTAATTATTACACAATTAGGGGCCAATTTAGTAATAATTACACAATTAGGGTTCAATTAAGTAATAATTACATAATTAGGGTCCAAATTAGGAATAATCAATTAATTAGAGTCCAATTTAGTAATTATTACAAATTAGGGTCAATTTATTAATAATTACATAATTAGGGTTCAATTTAGTAATAATTACATAATTAGGGTTCAATTCGGGAACAATCAATTAGTTAGGGTTCAATTTAGTAATTATTACACAATTAGGGGCCAATTCATTAATAATTACATAATTAGGGTTCAATTTGTATATATATTGTTCATGCATGGGAGGCCGTGGTGATCGGCCGGGGTTTAATTTTGTTTATATATAATATTGTCATTGGTGTTGTTGGTTGTATACCGTCGGATGTTGACGTGGGTTACGGCGCCGGCCGGGAGGTTTTGTCCCTCCAATAGCGGGTTTTCAAATCTTTATTTTTAAAAACGTGATAGGGTGTCACGGGATTTTATTTAAGTTTTCAAAATATTTTTAAAAAAAATGTGACGGTGGTAATTGCTTATTTGGAACCTTGGCGAAGTGACGCGATGCATATAAATTACTTGTTTCAGAATTAATATCATATAGAAAAATTTGAAACGAAGTTTCGAATTATTCCAATATTGCTTAGACCCGTTTGAGATTTAGTATCAAATATAGAGTTTGATACTAAATTTCGAATTGTTCCCATTTTTGGACAGTTTGAGAATGTGACTTGTAGTATGGTTATCTTATGTGTATGTTTTTTGTTTAGTTTTGAAATTTCGGTTCCTGCATCTCCCTGATTGTTCTCGGGTGCACTGAAATATACGTGCACTACGAGAACTGGGGGAAGATGCTGCCGAAATTTTGAATCTAAGAAAAATACATATGTTAAGATAATATATATTACTAAAATGTCACGTTTTTGAATGGGATAGAAGCCTTACCAATTATAACTCGAATTCCACATTCTTCTCGTAATGCTGCCGAAATTTTGCCACCTTCTTTAATTCTATAACACGCTTAACACTCAAAAATCTTAGGATGGTAAA